>JANIJF010000001.1:35056465-35074980 GCA_024520955.1 Erythroxylum bequaertii
ATTTATATATAGCTTTTCTGTGTTTTGTATATTTATGTGTAATGTTTATTTTAGGTGAAGTGAGGTCGTTTTGTATAGATAAGTTGACCTCAGTCTTCTGTTTTCTAGTTAACTGTATATAAACATAAACTGACGGATGTAAAGACTTGAAGTGAGATAAATAAAGTCAGTCCTTTATTTAGCTTCTCTCTTCGTCTATGATGAACTCTTACACAGAGCTAAATCCACTTCTACCATTACCTAAACACAGTTATACACCAAGTTATAAAAGTGAAAATTTGGTTATTTATAATGAAGGTGAAGATGATTCAAAGATTGACGAAGGTGAGGAGTTCTTTTCTCTAACAAGTTCCTTTGGGAGAAAAGAGAGTCTTACTGAGAGTACAGTGCCTTTTGGATCGAGTTCGAGAAGAGAGTTTGAAGTACTACATGTAGAAACTTTTAGGTCGAGGAGTTTCAATTCAATAATAGCCTCGTACACGCATTCGAATTCATGTTCCTCTAACGATTTTATATCGAGTAGTTCATCTTTAGTGTCAAATCTGAGTCCTAATAGCGTAAAGTTTGAATTTGCATATACCATCATAAGCATTCCTACTCTGATGAAGTCTTCTTTATTTTCTTCTTCAACCTCATTATCAAAAAACAGCAGTAATTCGCAGAAACAATGTTTAGGCTTTATTGTGTAGAAACAAAAGTCTGCAGTAGCAGTAGAGGGTGTTTAAAAGCAATCTGTGCCTACAAAGATGATGCCGCCGCCTCCTCCTTCACTACCGACATGGTTTTGGGAGGTTCCTGTAGGAAGGTCGGTAGGTCATGAAGCGGGTTGGGTGAGTTCAGGATATCTGCTTCTCGTAACTCCATCAAGGCCAACAGTGGTTTAAATGGCAGTAACAAGTTCAACGAGTGAGCAAGTTCCAAGCAAGCCAACTGTGGAGAGGAGTGAGGAGACGACCCAGAAACCAAAGTTGAAGCCTTTACATTGGGATAAAGTTAGAGCTAGCTCCGATCGGGCTATGGTCTGGGATCAGATTAAATTCAGCTCTTTTCAGTGAGATTCTATCCTTGCACTTTTTGTATGGAATAGTCGTGTTTTGCTTGCCTCGTTCTTGATATGTGGTTTTTGGTGCTTGATTGTCATTGAAGTTGGTCCTGTAGTTACTTCATTTGGATGGGATTGCCTAATGCTATATTTGAGAAATTTGTGTGGCTTCTAAGTTGATGATTGCTTCTTTGTCTGAAGGTTGAACGAGGAAATGATTGAGACACTGTTTATTGTAAACAATTCAAATTTGAATATCAAAGAAAACAATGGGAGACGTCAGTCTTTTCCTTTGCTGAACAATGAGAATCTGGTTCTTGATCCAAAGAAGTCACAGAACATCTCAATATTATTGAGAGCCCTTAATGTGACCACTGATGAAGTTTGCGAAGCTCTTTTGGAAGGTACTGTTGGCATGATAAGCTTTGATACTTGGCGTGCATGACAGGTTGTGACCCCATTGAGTGTCTATTATTTTGCTAATCCGTATGTGAGCACTTAACTTTGTGACAGAATTGTTTCCACTAAAATGCATTCTACTACTTAATTTTTTCCTTCTTATCTGCACTCGCTGCTTGTGCTATTCATTCAAACTGTTTTACTCTTATTTTAACTACTCTCTATGTGAGCAGGCAGTTCTGATACATTGGGTACAGAGCTTCTCGAAAGCTTACTAAAGATGGCTCCATCCAAGGAAGAAGGACAGAAACTAAAGGATTTCAAGGATGAATCACCAGTCAAACTAGGATCTGTTGAGAAGTTTCTCAAGGCAGTACTTGACATTCCTTTTGCATTTAAGAGGGTTGATGCAATGCTTTACATTGCTAATTTTGACTTTGAAGTTGAATACCTTAGAAGGTCTTTTGAAACTTTGAAGGTAAATTTTAATTGGCTTCACATCCTTGTTTGCTACACGTGTTGACTATATCTTTTTATCCACATACTCATCTGGATTTTCTCATCGTGACCAAAATATAGGTCTCTTGCATTGTGTATGATTACATGTTCGACTCCAGCTTTCTAACTATGAGAATGATAATATTATTGAACACTTATTTCTCTTTTTAGTCTTTATCCATTACAGGAATGTATTTGTTCAAAAATATCTCTCTCCACTTGGAGCCAGTTGAAATCATATTCTATTTAATGGACCGCTGCTACTGTATCGTCTTTGTACTTTTGCTCCTTGGTCTTACTTATAGGTTTTATTCTTATTACTTACTCCTTGTGAACCACCATAGTTTTAGGATATTCGGATCTGCATAGTATGAGAAAAGCATTTCAGCATGGTTGTCACTGAATGCAACTATGTGGTTGGTTAGAGAGAGCCAGGGGAGAGGGGGGACTAAATTGCTTCACTGTGTATAATCGTCTGTAAGAGGTATGTGTGTGTATTGGTGATTTTGTGCACACAAATTTCTGTGGATGGGTGTGCCTATTAATTGTAACACCATTGTTCAGAAGCAATTTGAAATGATATGACGTCCTGACGGTCTATGCCCTCCTACTCCTGTCATTCACAAAAATATCTATCTCCGTTGTGCTACGTTTTCATATCTCAAGCTTATAAACAATTTCTGATTTTCCACAGGTAGCCTGCGAGGAATTGAGGAACAGCAAAATGTTCTTAAAGCTTCTAGAAGCAGTGCTGAAGACTGGCAACCGAATGAATGATGGCACTAATCGTGGCAATGCTCGTGCCTTCAAGCTGGATACACTCCTTAAGCTTGTTGGTGTCAAGGGAACTGATGGCAAAACCACTCTCTTGCATTTTGTTGTACAGGAAATCATAAGATCTGAAGGTTCTCGTGTTTCCAATACAAATCATGAAAAACAATTTACTTTTGGGGACGATATTGAATTTAGAAAACTTGGCCTGAAAGTTGTTTCAAGTTTGAGTGGAGAGCTTACCAATGTGAAGAAAGCTGCTGCAATGGATTCAGAGGTACTTAGCAATGAAGTTGCAAAGCTTGCCTCCGGAATTACAAAAATTGAGGAAGTTATAAGATTGACTGAAGAAATTCCAATGGAGTGTAACCAGAAATTCTCAGATTCAATGAATGGATTTCTTAAGAAGGCTGCAGAAGAAATTGAAAGACTTCAGGTCCAAGGCAGAGCTGCTATATCCCAAGTGAAGGAGATAACTGAGTATTTCCATGGGAACTCAGATAAGGAAGAAGCTCATCCATTCCGAATCTTTATGGTGGTGAGGGATTTCCTTTCCACTCTTGATCATGTCTGTAAAGAGGTTGGAAAGATCAACGAGAGAACCATATACAGTTCAGTACGTCCTATGCCAATGAATTCAGTTGTTCAACCAGTTTTTCCTAGCTTCAATAGGAGTCCGCTTTATGATTCCCCAGATGATGAAGGTTCATCATTCTCATCTTAGCACTGATCTTCAAAACAGCATGCCTGCTAGATGTTGGTTTTTGCAAGCAAAATAGGAATCCGATAGAGTTTGCTGGACATTGGTTCCATCAACCTTTGATTGGCTTCCGTTTCGGTAGCTATATATATGTATATGTATTCAACTGAGATTTTTGGTACGTATTGTGTAAGATATAGAAGCAACCGCATCAGAACATAAAAAAGCAGTCATGCCAAAATAGTTACTGTCTATCATGTAAATCTGTTAAAGAGTTTCAATCCTCTCTTGATTTAAAAGGTGAAGAGAATGATTCATTTCATTTTTATTACTGTTATTTCCATTTTAGAAACTTGATCACTTGAACAGAACTTTAACGGGAGAATGAGTAGATTGTGGAAAGAGAAAGAGGCGCTGTATAACAGGTTAGCAAGAGGAAAATCCATACGTTTCAGTGTGAATATTTTAGTTTATACCTTAAAGCAGTTCCTGTGACGGCGAATGGAAATTTTCCCTGTTACAAGAGAAAAGTGTTATTGCAATGCAAAACAAAATTCGACATTTTTAAACCAAATAATCAACAATTACTGTACTTCAATTTATACCGCCAGGCTAGATTCCAAAAGTGAAGCGTCATTATTTAGTGACTTATGTAGCGATGGAGTTTAGATAGAAATGAACTGGGACTGGAGAGGGTCGTTGGTGGGATAGCTGAGTGGTGCTATCCTTTCAATCGCCATTTTGATCAGTTGTCTGTTTCCTGCTTGCTGATTAAAATCTTGCAGGAACTCCCCACTGAAGTCTTATTTCACCTAAAGAAATCTTTAAGGCTTAGTCCTCTTGCAGTTTTCTGCATCCATACGCTCAAGTACTCTTCGGGCTTCTTCTTCTGTAGCAGGCACAACATTGCGAATCCTCAGTCCCTTTGTAATAGCTTCAGGTCGGACAGTGAACGTGAAGTAGAATTTGTTGGATACCTGTTCAAATTGCATAGCATGTAAGCATCTATTGTAAGCATTTCAAACTTCAATATTCTGCATTTAGTTGCAAATGGTCACCTCACTAGCCCTTAGCTCAGGCCTTGTAACATGGGCTATAACTTCTACATTTATCATCGGCTTGGATGGGTTGTCAATTTCTGTATACAGAACACAAGACTTCAAGCGAAGAAAATTTCCAACATCCACCTGCATTGGTACAACAAATATCACAACCTGACTCGCATGCCATGTTACACAAGGCATCATGTCCTACGTCAAACATTAAACAATTATATACTTTCTGCAAATGTATGTTAGACATTCAAGGGAAATGGATCATATTCCTTTGCATCCTACAAATCTTTTAATATGCATGCTAATCATAGCATTTGCTGTGTTTGATGGATGTTGAAAAGTATTAGAATGGTACTTACAGGCTTAAGGAAATCAACATGATCAACTTCAACAAAACGTGGTGCCACACCAGCAAAAGCATAAGCATTTGAGAAAGCCAGTTCAAACGCTTTACGCATCAAGAACCCTCCAAATATGCGTCCATGAATGTTTCGTTGCTGTGGTTGACAGATCAGAGAATTCTCATGGCAAGTATCCTTAATGAGGATGCTATCTCTGTCTGCCAATGCTGGCATGTCACAGAAAACTCGGCCTTCAGCTAATAATGAATTAAGCCTTTCTACATCCTTGTTTTTACTATCTGCTTTTTTCTCTTCTTTCATCTTTTTCCTCGCTTTGTTCCTTTCTTCTGCTTCTTCCCAAAGCAGTTTTTCCTGTTCAGTTTCAGGCTTGATTTGGTTAACAGGGGCTGATTTTCCTGTTTTTGACTCCCGAGCTACGAATGTGAAATTTGCTACAAAAGCAAGGGAATCTGACGGACTGGAGGTTTCTGTATAACAAGGTTCTATGTTAAACAAAAATTATATTTCTTGGAAAAGACAGTTACTCTAGGACTACTACATCACAATATTAAGATATCCAACACTAGAGATAATTTAACTCCAATTGGACGAAAAGAACATAAATGAACAGAGCTTTACTGTGACACATTAAACATCACATTTAGTTCACTGACCACAATCATCAACAAGATGAATTTGCCAAACAGATATTTTGGTACAGAACTTTTTCCAACACTTGCAATCACACATGCAAATTTATAACCGGCAGCCATTTGACTGTTCGTTTGCAGGAATCTGTCATCCATTTTGTTTACAGATACATATCAGAGAGCAACAGACTAGAACAACTGATTATAAGTAAATTCAATGATTTATCTGAAATCCAAATTTAACCACAGAAATACCTTCTGGCGGCTGAGTCACTTCCAATTGAATCTCCATAGAAGACCTTCCAATCCATGTAACAGCACCACCTATTTTGAGGTCAGTATCAACCCTTATTGGTTTTTTCAAAACCATCCTATCAACAGACGCAGTGACCAGCAACAAAGGTCTTGTTGTCCCTTCGTCGTTACAGCAGTGCTGGTGAACAAGTTAACTATTGAGTATACAAAACAATCACCATAGCAAATCTTCAACACAGATAAGCAAAGTAAAGAAATTAAGAAAATCACAAGTCTCGAATTCCTTAAGGACCTTATAGGAAATGGTTCCAGCAAGAGCATCCAGGTCTTCAACCAATTTTCCCATCCTAACCTCATTCCAGGGGTTTCTGTACTGCTCTTTTAGTATGTAATCGGAAGAGAACTTGTAAAAAACACTTGTCCTGCTCTTTGATGGAGTTTTTGCAATCAACTCGGTCTGTGAAATCCCATCAGTCCGTGAATCAATCTCTTTCTCAAATATTCGTGATCTAGCTTCCCACAAGGCATTTGTCACTGGTGAATGATACATTCCAGGCCACAAACTGATCGGTTTTCGTATGGAAGACCCTGCATCAATTGGTGCTGAGCTATGGATCGTTGGATTCACAGAGGAAATAATCGGTATATCCTCTTGTGGGGTCGAACTATCACTTGAAAAGGCCCTTTCTTGAATACAGGTGCTCGAGATTCGATCACAGATAACCAGTCTATATCTAGCCTCTAGCTTTTGCGATAACGAAAACTGAGTCTTGGCAATGCGTTCATCGTGAAGGCAACAACTTGACGATGAAAAGAGAGAACTCGATCCAGAAAACGACCTACTTGGCGTGAAATTCTGCGAGATTAACACGGGTTTCCATTCATTCGACAAAATGGGCGGATGGGAAGTGATGCGTTCGCTGTTCAAGCAACGGTTCGGCAATGAAATTGAACTAGGAGGGGAAAATCTTTCGGTGTCAGGGACTTCTGATGAAAGATGATGATCAAATGTATTGACACCGGAAACAAGACTTTGTCGTATAGATGAAATGGCAAAGATGGTGACTTTGTTGAAGTGGGGTTGGAGTGTAGTAGGGACATGAAGATACGATGGTCTGCGATCGAGTCTTTGACGATGGTGGGGAAGTAGTATTTTGCGGATTTTCATGTTTCAGGATTAGAACACGAAGAAAGGAAGCTTTAGGCCTTAGCTAACAACATTACAGAATATGTATATTTTAATGAAAGAGATTTATTTGTATATTTTAACGAAAGAGTGTTTTTCATCTTAACAAAATATAAATAAAAAAGATTAGATATGTGTTGTAATGAATAATGGAAATTTTATCCATAATACTACTTCCTTTTAATTACTCTTTTATACAATAACATTGTATAACGGTAACAGTTTACACCAAGTCCAGACTACAGAGAGCCTCTAGTGAGTAGTCACATTCTTGCAAGACACTCGGCGGTGAAGTTTTCTGTCTCTTCCTCTTCTTGTCTTGTTTTTAAAGGTTTGGCCATCTGGCAGTGTTCCGCGTCCATACGCTCAAGCACTCTGCGGGCTTCGTCTTCTGTAGCTGGCAAAACCTTGGGAATCCTCAGTCCATCCGCAATGGCTTCAGGTTGGACAGTGAACGTGAAGTAGAATTTGTTAGATTCCTGCTCAGATTGCATAGCAAAGTACCATGTAATGTAAGTATAGTATTGTAAATGTAATTATTTTAGCATTTAGTTGCAACTTCTCACCTCAATCACTCTTAGCTCAGGCCTTGTAACTTGAGCGATAACTTCTACCTTTATCAATGGCTTGGATGGATGCTCAAGTTCTGTATACAAAACACGAGACTTCAATCGGAGAAAGTTTCCAACATCCACCTGCAACGGTTCAACAGATATTACTGATTGTGTCCTTAGTTCCAAATCTATGTATTAAAACAGCTACTTACAGGTTTAAGGAAATCAATATGATCAACTTCAACAAACTGTGGTGGTACACCAGCGAATGCATAGGTATTTGAGAAAGCCAGTTCAAATGCCTTGCGCATCAAGAACCCTCCAAATATGGTTCCATGAATGTTCCTTTGCTGTGGTAGACAGATGAGGGAGTTCTCATGACAAGTATCTTTTATGAGGATGCTATCTCTGTCTGCCAATGCCTTCATGTCACTCAACACCTTGCCTTCAGCTAATAATGCATTAACTCTTTCTCCATAACTGTTTTCAGTATCTGCAGCTGCTGTTTTCCCTTCTCTCCTCCGTTTCCTCATTTTGTTCTTTTCTTCTGCTTCTTCCCAAAGCAATTTTTCTTGTTCAGTTTCAGGCAAGATTTTGTTAACAGGGGCTGACTTTCCTGTCGTCATGTCCCGACCCACAAATGCAAAATCTGCTACAAGAGCAATGCAGTCTGATGGATTGGAGATTCCTGTACAGCAAGGTCTCATTTTCATATACTTACCAACGCAAGAAGGTCAAGTAACAAGTACTTATGATCACATTTTGAAAACGAGAATATTAAACATGGCTAGAGATGATATGGTACCACCAAGGTTTCAGCCCGCTTTCTCATTTATGTCAATATTAGAGCGAGATTGGAAACTTTAAACAACGGAAAACAAGCATACAAGTTTATAACTGGTAGGCAGCTGTATGTTCACAGAAAGAAATCAGACCACAACGGGTTGAAAGTTAATCTAATGATCGCTCAAAACACCCAAGTAGTAATCCTACTAATACCTTGTACTGGCTGAGTCACTTCCAGTTGAATCTCCATGGAAGACTTGCCAACCCATGTGACCGCACCTGCCATTTTCAGGTCAGCATCTACACTGATGGGCTTTTTTAGAGCCATCCTATCAACAGAAGCAGTGACCAGCAACAAAGGCCCCATTGTCCCTTCATTGTTGCGGCAGTGCTGTTGAACAAATTAAGTATTGATTAAGAAAAAAAAATCTCTATTCTCAATCTTCGGCACGAGTAAAAGGACATGATGGTTTAGACTGGAACACGACAAAAAAAAAAAATCGAAAAGTTTCGAACCTTATAGGAAATGATTGCGGCGAGAGCATCAAGATCTTCAACCAACTTTTCCATCCTAATCTCATTCCAGGGGTTCCTATACTGCTCCCTTAGTATGTAATCTGAAGAGAACTTATAAACAAAACTGGTCCTGCTTTGCGACGGAGTTTTTGCCACCAACTCCCTCTGTGAAGTCCCATTAAATGCCGAATGATCTGCTTTCTGAAATATGCTTGTAGTTTCTTCCCACATGGCGCAGGTCACTGGTGTGTGATACATTCTAGGCAACAAGCTGATCATTTTCCGAATAGGATTCCCTGCGTCCATTGTTGCTGAGCTATGAAGTAGTGAATCTATGCCCTCTCCTGGGGTTGAATAATAACTTGAAAATGCTCTGGTCCTAGAGATTCGATCAGACGCGAGTATTTCTGATAACTTAGGCATGCGAGTAGTGGTGGCAATGGGTTCATTATAAAGGCTAGGAATTGACAACGAAATTATTGAACTTGATCTAGAAATCGGCCTGAAGCTCTGCCGATCATTAGGTGGTTTAAGTAAAGAATATACTTGGAGAGATGATGATACTTGGCGGGATGATGACATGGGATTGAGTTGTAGTAAAGGCTGACGTAACAGTATTATGAAGAGTTTCATGTTTCAGGATTGATGAGCTTATAGGATTCTAAGATTTAGTCCATATTGTTAAGAATTGAATTATCATTTATAATGAAAAGTTTACTAAAAATTGAAGTGAGCTTTTTTAATTAAAATTTAATTGCTCTAAACTTTTTCTAATGACTACAAAATAGAATTGGAATAATACACAAAACACGTTGAAGACAATATATGAACCTGGAACACGAGGTTATGTACTAGGAGGAGGAGTGTGCAACACACAGCAATAGTCAACATATCCAGTCCAACGCTGTCCTTCCATCCTAACAACTCAGTAGACGAACAACTCAGTGGACGACATAACGTGTTCAGGCATCGTCACCCTGGTCTAATCAACCCTTGGCCTTGGGAAACACGTTCTTGTTCAATGAAATTTCCATATCCAGATGCTTCACGCACAACCACACACTCGGATTCATTCCTTCTCCTTTGTCAGATTAAGAATCATCATCATTCCCCCTTCTCTCCTCTCAGAGAACACCATCTAAGGGGTCTAAGAACTTTAACAATTTTCAGCTTCCCTGTCCAAATTACTACTATAAATTTTTTTATTAACGGGTGTAAATTTATGATTAAGCCATAACATAACATCTCAATGTAGTTTTTGCATTACGATTATGCAGAAGGATTAGGAGACTTTTTATCTTCATCATATGTAAAAACCTTATAAGTATCCTTGTGTGTACACGCAATCCATTTTTGTTCAACTACCCTGGCATGACCTTTACAATGATGGCGTACATGAACAACATAGATGATTGGTATGTGTCTGAGATTTTGACTGTTGAAACATAATTACAAACTTTCCTATTTGGCAATGAACGATTCTTTGAAAAATGGACACGGAATGGCATGCCATACGATTAGCTAACTATATCATTACTATTTTTTGATCTGGAAAACATAATGTAATGGGAGGTCTCATGTTTCCCTCTCTTCAGCTGTACTATTTTCTTCTATCCTACTGCCCAGCCTGACGATGTCTTCAACAAGAATCTTCCCATCTGTTTCACAACGGTGAAAGCACTAGTCAGAATATTTACAGCTATGCATGGAAGTAATTGAAAGAACGTAACATCCCAATCAGGAGACAACACTGTGTGCAAAAACTTTCACGTCATCGTATACAGTCAGATTTTCACAAGTCCATCCTTTTCCATTCCAAAATATAACTTGTATCATCACTAATATTTAATGAAAATAAATTGTTCTTTGCAATTGAAGGTAGACGACTTTGATTTGTTATTGTTTTCGGAAAAATAAAACGCAATGATCCTCAATTTATTAGTTTAAATGATCTGTAAGGAAGCATCTAGACTATACTTTGTTGACATCAGAGTAAAAAGGATTATGAATGTTCAAACATGAATACACAGAAACATGTTTTCTCCAGAAGTAAATCACCCAAGAACATACTAGCAGAAAGAGTACCAAGATTCTGAATCCAGATAAGAACATAATAAAAGCAATCTCTGACTGAAATGTAGAGAAGCAGAATGCTATTCCCCTTGTCCAAAAGGGTTTCTAATCTGACCTCATTCAATCTTCAACTTGTATAAAATCACAGGAATGAAAGCCACTGAAATACATGAACTTTGACTCTATTGCTATATATCCAACCCCACTAGAAAACATGAATATTCCTCTCAACGTCATAGTTTAACAATGTATCACAGGTAACTACCAGCGGAAAATTTAAATGTTCAGCAAGAAAGAAATATTAGGTCATTTCAATGATGGAAATAATGGCATGCAACTCAGACAAAAACATGCAAACACATAGCCAAATGGGACTGCTTACCTCCATCCTTGGAAAGACTGCTGATGAGTTCTTGAACACCTTCTCTGCCCAAAGTGTTTTTTAGGTACATAGCAGCAGCTGCCACCTCTTCAGGAGTAACTTTTCCATCAAAATCCCTAGACAAATAACAGTAAACATCATAACTAAGCATTAGACAGTACCGTCACTTCATGAACTGGAAATTATAACACCAATGTTGTCAATGACCGCCAAAATGGATACAATTACTTGAAAACCTTTTAGGGAGAGGAATTAATAGGGATCAACCACTATCCATAACAAATGCATGCACAAGCATGAACATTTATTGTAAAGTTTACATACATCCTTTCTAAACTTAATTTTTGGATACCACCATATCATATCATTTGTTTTGAATATGTTGGTTGAGTGTCAGTTTCTGTACAGAAAGTATCCAGGGAATGTTAGATATGATGCCTGCAGCATTCAATTGCTTTAACATTAGATGCTTATGCTTTTGTTATGTATTTTCATTGTTCTTGAGATATTGAACATTTTCTTAAATGAGTTAGGTCTGCTTATAATGCTTGTAACTCTGTTCTCAAAGAGAGTTTGCAAGGACAGAGCATATACTTTTACAGCATTGCAATGCAGCAAAAATCTCAAAGAGATCAAGAATAAATTGCAAAATAAAAACAATAATTCACCTGTCAAGTAGTCGCCACTGGTCACCGATTTTGGCATCGACATCATCAATTTCTTTCTCTAGATTTTGAAGCATTGTGTCAACCTGAAGTTAAAGCACATGTAGAAAATGAGGTTGAAGGTACCAAGTATATAAAATGTGCAAATAGAGGCTTGAAAGTATAGCAGTATATGTGTTTTACCTTCTCTATTAATGCTGAAGAAATCTCATCAGGTTCATCTGCTTCAGAAGAACGGTCAGGATCCTCTCGAGCAGCTATATATGCCTTGATTGCCTCCTTTCCACCCTCTGTACCCTCTTTCTCCACCATGCTATTATAAAGTTCTATCTGAAATATCAAATCCATAATGAGGTAATGTATTAGTTTAGTGTTATAATTGTTTGACAATACTAGGATGACCTTCGAAAGCCCTTAAAAGAAAGTTTGGCTCCTGAAACAAAATGAAAGCACTGGTTTCATCAAGCCACTTTATGCAATCATTTGTGAACTTGGGAGGAAAGAAAATGAATAAATAAAGCAATCTTTTGCCAATTGACAATATAGTCACAGTTTTGGATCACCAATACTCCCACAGGATGATTTAGAACATACGAACCTTTCATTCTCAATCACAAAGTAGATGGTTTCGGACGGGAAGGTTTGCCTTCTCATTCAATGAAAAAATTAGTCCAAGAAGTAGGACTAAATTCTTTATAGTTAGGCCTCCACACAGAATGGTAAAGCTCACTATTTTTCTTGACATATTAACACCAATATGAAATACTTTCATCTGATGTACAATTTCTATATTAATAAGTAGCTAGGGTCAGCAAACGATGAAAATCAGACATGCAAGCAATGGGGCAATTCCTTTGAAGTAAATAATCAAGATTATGAATTTTCAAATCAGTTCAACAATGGATCAATACCTCTTTATTGACAAGGCTCAGAAACTCTTCTCGCTCTCTGCTGACTGACTGCCACAATATATAGAAGAAAATATTTCAGGAAATGAAGGATCAGTAGAACTTCCCCACTCTCGGATCAAACAAATCGATATTTAATATAATGACAGAATGATCATTAAAAACATTTTTTATCCTAATTCTTACAGATGCTGAAGCTAAAACAGCTAGAGCTCGACTGAGTTCACAGAGTTGCTCTTGTTTCTCCAATATTTTTTCTCTGGTTAGTTCTTGTGCTTCCCTTGCTGTCGCAATAGTCATCTCTTTCAATGCCACAGCATCATCAATAATAGTAGACTCTTTCTTCTTGGCGAACTCTTCTTCCTCTTTTTCTTCCTCCTCCTACATGGTATCAATTGAAACCAACTAAAGCCCGAGGTAAAGCATGAAAATAATATACAAAAGACTTGACCACATCTGCAAATCACATTCACAGCTCTGTGCAACTTTGGAACTGACATTCCAGACCTGAAACTCAAATTCTAGCAACCCATAATTTTTAATCTCTGTGAGTTTAACTAGTTGATATCTCTTCTATTCGGCCTACGTCAAAAACTCTAGTTCTGCTAGGAAGATGATGGAACCATTAAATTTAAGTACTAAAATTTTAACTGAAAATCTGAATTCTTAACGAGTCTTCAACTGCAAAGAGATGATCTGACAGCACAATTTTGGAACTCAAAAAAGAGATGAATAATCTCTTATTCAGCAAAGAATGTAAAGTCGAGATTCCTAAGGATAAACCTTGATAAGTTCTTCTTGCATAGCAAGATATTCCAGTTTTCTTCTCCTTTCTGAAACACTATCTTCTGATGGCAATGCTGTAACACCAACAGTATCCACAACTTCATCGGGAAGAGAGGACAGAGTTGCCTGAACAGCCTCCTCTGGTTTCAACTTTCCAGAAACAGTAAAGGCCCTGCACCCCATTTTCACCACATTACTAAGGTTCTTATCTAAATCTAAAGCATATATTGCTAATGAAGCTTCAACTGAGAATACAGAGTCTATAAAGAACATATCCATTAAGGAACACTACAATCACCTTGAAAGGATCAACAGGGAAGATGGCACGGAATGATTCAAAGAAAGATCCAACCAATCACGAAGCGGTGAAAAATCAAGAAGTTAAAAATTTATCAACTGAAACCAAGGTTTCAAAGTAAAAATGTCAGATAAAAGAACTTTTCCCCCAAGATCACCAAAGCCATACAATATCTATTGATAATATAAGTTTATCAGGCATAATGCTTTTCTTAGCTTTACCACTCCAATTTCAGATCATGTCTTTTAAAGAGAAGAATGATTTAAAATAAAAACTTGGAGACAAGTGATGGGAAGTAGATGCATAACATGCATCATCATTCAATAATCAAAGGTCACAGAGAATATCTGGAGCAGGAGAGGAGTCATTCTGGTAGCCTGTGCAATTATTGCATCATTTAGACGAGTGATGGGAAGTTGATGCATTACATTCATCATTATTCATTAATCTAAGGTCTCAAAGAATATCGAGCAGGAGAGAAGTCATTCTGGTAGCCTGTGCAATTATTGCATCATTTAGTCATCGAATCCTCATGTTTTACCAACTCAAACTCACCTGGTTGTTCATCTATGCCACTCAAATTAAAGTAACAGCGAGCAATTATTCAATTCTTAGACAGCCTTTCAAATCATAAAAGCATGTTTTGTGTAAGCTTGAAATATAAGTTAGCGACTGAACCAAAAAACCTGTTGCCGCATTTCCTCAACTGAGAACAAACCAAGCATGCCACGTTCCCTGCAATCTTCACGAAGTTCAGCCTCTGAAAGAGACTCCACACCCTCTGCTTGAATCAGCATATCATCATTCTTGATCCTAAATAATTAATGATGAAAAAGAACAATGAAGACATAATCTCTTTACTGTCTAATCTCAAACGAAGAACAATTACTCACCCAATGATACCTAATTCCAATTGCTCATGGTCAATAATAAATGAGTAAAATAGGCAACAGCACAGTGCTAGAAAAATCAAACAAATGCAGAAACTCATCTATGTACATATGTTTGCTATTTGGCTGCTTTTGTACACAGATGAAAACGGACATGCAGACTAAAGTCTTTAAAAAATTAATCCAATATTTTAAGTTTCAAACAATTTTTTTGTCACACGTGAATAAATATATCAACAAATCTTCAATATCTTTCATTTCCTTTTCATTGGGACATGACATGTATATATAAGAGAAATTAAAAGATTATACTAAACTAACGTAGCATCTTATAATCTTAAACAAACTTATACATACGTAAATATCATTTAAGAAACAGTAACAAAGTAATATCATTATCATTGAGTGGCAAACATTTTTGGTGCATAACAACCTGAGCTCAGTTAATAGATGAACCAAGTTTAGGTAATTAAACCTAATACTGTTTTCTTCTCCCTATGTGGTCCTGAGTTGCAAAGATACGTCTGCGAGTGCGTGCCAAAATTTTAGCTACTTATTGTTGGATAATATGTTGACCTAGCTCATCAACCAATTTACGTTAAACTCCTTCAAAGAATAAAAGACCAGTATAACTTTAGCTTCAATTACAATGAATTGAAAGGTACAATGTTTTTCTCATATATATTAATTAGCAAGAACTTTAAAAGAGCTTATTTAGTAGAATCCAATGTATTAAAATGCAGTACAACAAAGTTGACTTTTGGTGACCAAAAGATCATAGCTAAAACTACAAAAATCGTCACCAATAATTTCATCACTCAAAATGTCACCAACTCTCCATAGCCGGAAACTATAAGCGACGTTTGTGAGTAATCATCGTTAATAGTTTTTTGCTGCGCTTTATTTTCTCTTCAATAGAATAGACGTAAAAATTCATTTTGTTTTTTCTCTTTATTTATTGTTTTGTCAGTAATAATTGTTAAAGATGTCATTAAAATCTTTTCTTACTTACCATATGTCATTATATTCCATTACTTACCATATATCATAATTTATTTTTTCTATAAGATTCATATATCATTATATTACAAATTTCATGTTAAAACTATTTGAAAATTTTGTGTCACCATATAAAATCATATAATTTTAAAAAAATAAAAAGTATAAATCTTTGTAATGTTAATTAATTTTAAATTATAGTTTCATAAATTTTTGAATTGATTTGACATTGATGTTAGTTAAATTTAATTTTAGATTTAGAATCATTATCAATAATATTAAAATTTTCTTTTTATCAATATGATATTTAGTCACAAAATGACTAAGTGAAAGTTAGTAAATTCATAATAATAAATAAGACTGTTATTTTGTTATTTAAGCATTTGGCTACGAATCTAAAATCGTTACCAAAGGTCAGGCATTTTGCAACGATTATAAAGTTCTTCGTCAAAGGCTTACCCTTTGGCGACAATAATACTATAACGTCACTAAAAGGTAAGCCTTTGGCGACCATGTTACTGAATCGTTGCTAAAGGCTTGCCATTTAACAACGATTTTAGAAAACGTTGCCAATGATTTCCAAAAATCATCAAAAGCTTACTTTTAGCTACGATTTGACATTTATGTTAGTTAAATTTAATTTTAGACTTAGAATCATTATCACTAATATTAAAACTTTCTTTTTATCGATATGATGTTCAGTTACAAAATGACTAAGTGAAAGTTAGTGAATTCATAATAATAAAAAAGAGTGTTATTTAAGTATTTGGCTACGAATCTAAAATCGTTACCAAAAGTTAGGCATTTAATTTGCAACGATTATAGCGTTCTTCGTCAAAGGCTTACCCTTTGGTGACAATAATACTATATGGTTATTAAAGGGCAAGCCTTTGGCAATGATTTCAAGAAAGCATCGCCAAAGGCTTACCTTTTGGCGATGATGTTACTGAATCATTGCTAAAGGCTTGCCATTTAGCAACGATCTTAGAAAACGTTGCCAATGATTTCTAAAAATCGTCAAAAGCTTACTTTTAGCTATGATTTTAAATTCATAGAAAAAAAAAGCCAAAGGGCTACTTGTTGTAGTGATGCAAGCAATTATGCTGCCTTCTTTTCTTTTTTTTTTGGACTTAAAATTGCTTTCCCCTTTGGTTAAAAAACAAGAATAACAAGGATGCTGGAGGTTGCTGAGTGAACCTTATACTTATCAGCTTGACTAGGAACTAGAAAATGCTAGAACGCAATCACCATTTAAACCAAATTGTTAGAATGGTAATATGGAGGGAGGGATGGTAAAATAAAGGCTGAAATTTGTTTTATAAAGAGAGGATTCTCAACTTGTTGGCTTATTTATTAGTCAGTTCGTTTGGTTTGTAAACAAATGAAGATTTGACTTAAAACTCGTTATTTGGTTTCAAGTTGCCTACGTGAACCTATTGTAACACTGTTTTCTTTCAAGATGGGATCAAGAAAGGCAAAGGAAGAATTTTGTCTCACCATGTTAGTGACTCTAGTTATAAAAATGTTAATTTCATTGAGTAATTAAGGTATTCCTCTGTAGCATCAAATCCCATTTCCAGGCATTATAAACGTTTTCTTTTATAGAAGTCGGTGATAGATATGGCGCATTTGTTTATTCCAAATACAAGGTTGATTAGTGTGATTCTAGGGCCTTTACAAAATAAAAGTGTCAAAGGATCCAAGGCGGTATATGAACTTGTACCTTTAATGTGTAAGGTGGTGCCGACTCACGGGGTACTGACATTTAGTCTGTAAGTTAAAAAAAGGGTTGTTAACATCTTGCGTTAAGCAAGTTGTTAGATGACAACTTCCAGCAAGTTGTCACATGATGGAGGATCTATAAAAGTCCCTCCCTTCCTCCTCTCTTTAGATGAGATGCATAAGAGAAGTGCATGAGATGTGTGTATGTGGTAAGTTAGAGAGTAAATTTTAAAGGGACATTTTGTGTAAGAGAGTGATTTTGGGATATTTTTAGGAAACATTTTCTTAAAAAGGTGAGTGACAAAATAACGAGGATATTATCTTAGGGATAGTAAATTTGGAAAACACCTTATGTGTGAGTGCCATTGTTTTGTCGTATTATTTTTACTCTCTGTACTTACTATTTTCATTAATGGAAGATTTATTTGGAGTTTGATCCATTAATATATCTCAAATTAAAGGGTTAATCACATTACATTTCTATGTATTATTTCCTTGCTTACTTTCCTGGAGGGATATGTTCAGGGAATTCTCCCCATGCCATGTTTAGAAAATCTAGGATTTCAAAACACCTGAAACACGTTTTGAAAATTAATCCTAAAACGATTGTATCTAAATCAACCCCATTAATTTCTTTCCTTTTGTTTTAGAAATTCGGGTCTCAACCAGCGTTTTGGATACCGGTACGTACTAGACCAAAATCGGTACGGTATCAAGGGTTGGTTGTACCGAGTTTAAATAGTGGCCGGTATTCAAAATACCAACTAAATACTGGCTACTACCGGAATTTTTAAAAAATAGAGGAATTTTTTTGCAAAATTTTCAAAATAATTTAAACTCTTCTTCCCTCACTCCCTCCTTTTCTTCCCCCCCTCTTTTTTTCAAAAATTTTTTAATTAGTTTTTTTATTTACTTAAACTTTTATAATTATTGTGAATTTTTAATTTTTGTTTTTAAAATAAAATAAATATTTTTATTACTAATAATAATTATAAATTAAATAAAACTTAAAAATAAATTATTTTATTTAAATTTATTT
>JANIJF010000001.1:35540394-35553189 GCA_024520955.1 Erythroxylum bequaertii
TTGTTGCATGTCATGCTTGTTTTGAATGCATCTATCTTTGCTTGATGAACCCTAATTTTCCAATCTGAGATATAATTTGTTTTCAATGATTAAAAACAACCTAAGGATTTAGTGAAAACCTTTGCAATTGGTCTTTAATTAATCTGAAATTTTTTCTCAAATTTTCTTAGCAATTTCTCTCTTGAAAACTTTCGGCTTTGTTTTAATTTTCTAAACTTGCATCACGTCTTCTCCTTTCTTTTCTTGTTCATTTTAACGCAAGCAAACAAATCCCCCAATCTGGTCCTATATCTTGCATTAAACTTCTATTTTCCCCTTTGATGTTCACGAATACTTTGCTTGAAAATAAAAAAAAAACCTTCCTTGTGTTTTGATCTCTGTGGGACGATACTCTTACTTTACTATACTACAAATCAATTTAAGTAGGGGATTAAATTTGTAGGCTAATGACAACCTACCAATATACCTTCCGGATTTCCCGCAGGGGCATTGGACTCCCCACTATCGCCACAAAGTTCTTTTGTTGGAAGGACAGGTTAGGGAAGTGGTGAAGAACACCCTGCTAAACTTGCCTCCTTACCAGCTGGTTCTCTATTGTCCACGATGATGCCCTACTGGAGTGGGTCTGCCACCTTGGATGACTCGGTTGAGCTCTCTGAATTGGGAGCAGCCTTTGGACAGTGCTTGGGACTCACAACTGGTTGATCAGGGGGCAAATGTGGCCCAGGAAGGTTGGTCTGTGGTGGCTCCCTACTGTGCTCCAGTTCATGGTGCAGACCTGTGGCAAAAGTCTTCCCTGTAGGAGCCCTAACCTACCTTTGTTCCCTTGCTTTAGGCTGCCTACAATTCATACTCTATATTTACTTCCCTAAAGAAGAGTTGACCATCCTCACCATACGTAGCCAGTTGGAACGAAGATGGTCATTTCTTATTCAGCTCTAGCTCCGCACATAAGCGGGCATAATCGATCCTGGTCATTCAAGCTATTGGAGTGTCCATTAGTAGTGGAAGCCCCACCGCACTGGCTATCCTGCCCAAGCCTTCGGTGTTCCAATACTCAACGGGGATGTTGAAGAATCGTGCCCACACCGGGCCTTATGGATCTCTTCCAATTCTCCACCATGTAAGCTCCACCGACGTAAAAACAATGGCTTTCCTTGGATGTCCCATAGTCCTCTTTCAACAACAGCTTTCATACCCTGTTCTGAAGCAAAGTGAAAGAGAAAGTTGTTGGAGCTGGTAATCAACGTCTCCTGTAACCCAAATTCTGCCCATGCTTTTGCTAGAGCCCGCTGCACCATTGGGTAAGCTGGCCACTTCTCCAGGAAAAAACCTGATCAACGCTGTTCTAAATTTTGAAGCTCCCTTCTGTGCCAACTCCGGGGGAATCACGAAGACCTGGTCCTCCCGAACTTCTAAAGGGTAAAAAGTAAGCTCTGGGGCCTCCGAAGAAGTCCCACTGCCTGCCTCCACTGCGGCCTTCCAGGATCTGAAGGGTGCTGGGTTCTGAGGTGGAGATGGGGGGCATCTGCAGAGGGTAAAAGGGAGTCTTTGGATGCGAAAGGTGGAGGGACTGAAGGGGGAATCGATTTCAGAAGAGGATAGGGAGTCGGGGGCGGAGTGAGAGTGTTGGGGTTAGAGTTTTGGTTAGGGATTGGGGATCAAAAGGGAGATTTCTGGGTAGGGATTTTGGGACTGAGGGGAGAGGAAGGTAGAGGGGACAGGGAGTACGAGGAAATGGAGAAGAAGAAGTCGAAGCCATAGTAGAAGGAGTGGTTCGTCGGAATCTCTCGTCGTTAGGAAATCTCTAGCCGGAACCTCGCTCTCTCTCTCTCATATTTGCGCTCTCTCTCAAATTATTGCAAGTCAAAACTTACATATTTCTCAAATCATCAAAGAAAGTGGTTTCTTTATTGATATCATCCTATGTTTTTTGGGGCATTAGCTCATGTAATCATTCCTAGTGTAATCTAAAATCATTATTATCTATTTTAGTTGTGAACACCACTTACTTAAAAAACCCAAATATTCAATTTCAAAATTATACCTTTTCTTAGCAAATGGAGATTCACTTCATCACTAGGAAGAAAACAAATATATTTGCACTTTTTACATGAACATCTGATTTTCAGACCATTCATATAGGTTGAGAACATGCATAGTCAATAAAAAATTGAACTCCCTCACCAAACTCAAGATTAATGAAACCATCAGGTGTTAATCAACTATACATCCAAAATCTATCAACATTACTCATTTTTGCAAAACTGTTATTTCAAAAAGTGATTTCATAGTTAGATATATAATAACCATTATGGTAGTATCCATATTAATCTTACAGAACATTTAATCTTTAGTTTAATATTAACAATAACACAAGAAGAAAGCATTGTATTATAGCATATGCATAAATTTTTGTAATGTTAGATGACAGGGAAATATTTTAGGTTGCATGTGTTGTCAACTAATTTCAAGTATCTTCCTTTCATATCAACTAACTAATGACAATATTTAGAGAGGACTTAATAGAATTATAGAGTTTCTTCTTTTAAGCAGTTATCTAAGCATTACATGATCAAGATGTTTATTTATATAAAAATAAATCATGATTTAGAAACATTAAACAAAAACCCATTTCAATGATTAACATGAATACCTTTATACTCCATAAATGGAGAAACAAACACCCGGTAAAGAGAGCGAGACCAAGTACAAAGGTGGCAAGGACAACAAATGCAAAAGATAATGCCCAGTAGAAAATACCCACACAATTTGTAACCTAGCCAAAATATTTCTACAATTTTATCAGATATTGTAAAAGGCTACAGCTAGTCAAATAAACAAGCAAAAAAATGAAGTAGCACAGCTAGCCAAAATGAAAAATGCCCAGGATAGAAGCTATAACAAGTCTTTGACAACAACCAACATAATCCATCCAAAAAGAAATTAACTTCACTCCAACCAATCAATGAAACAACAGTTGTATGAATAAAATAAAATCATATAGTTATTATTGAAAGAGAGGAAAAACTATTATGATTTATCAAATTGAATTCTATACAATAGGTAGGATTTAATTAAAAAATTGCTAATGTGCTAATTATAATAAAGGTGAGAATCATTTTGCTAATCAAGGCATTGAAAGTGTTATTTAGAGGTTAGTCTGAGACTTAAGGCCGGGAATCAATTCACAAAATGAAAAGTTTAATCTATTAAACAAAACATCAAGATTAGATTCTATGAGATAATTAATATTGTTCTTTCATTACAAGGGTAATTATGCCATTATAGTAACCTTTAATGTCTTTGTCTAATTTTGTCATTATATTTGTTGAGATTTGGGATACTAAAATTCTAACACCTGATGCATCAATTGATATTGAAAGAAGAAAGAAAATTTATATTGGAAATAGTATAACCGCAAAAAAAATTTGCTAGTTAAATTAAATTTGTCAAGGAAAATATATTTTTAAATAAGTAACCATATATAAAGTTATTAAACCCTTGAATTAATTAATTATTAAGACTTGTAGTGACTAATTTTTTCTCAAAATATAGTCAATAACTTTTGGAATATTCATTAAAAAAAGAACTTGGTGAGCAAATGTAATTAACTTTTATGGGTTGATTAATAAATAGTGAAATCAACGGAAAAGCAATTGGATGATGTCCAATCCTACCTCCCCACATTATTATCCACTACATATATATATAACTATATGTAGTATTTATATATATATAATTACTACCATTAATGTTTTTTGCACTTGGGTAGTGTGGTTCCCAATCTATTCAAAATTATACCATAATTCATAAGTTTGACAGTGGGAAGCATAATAAGATTTTGACCTATCCATTTCTCCTGTTATTCCACATTTTGAAGTTTATATAAAAACGTGCTAATTTTGTAGAAAACATTTTATTTATGATACATTTGATTTGGAAAAATTCAACTGATGCATTTGTTGGTTTATGCCCTACAGCCAATCGCTTTGGTTATATTTTAGTAACAAATTATTTAAAGGTATTCTTTATGTTGTACATGTTTAGATGTATGATAAAGTCCATGGGATAATTGTACATTGCAAATGAAATTATACTGAGATTATAATTATGAAAGTAGACATTAATTCCGTCCTCTATGTCTAATCGAAACATTGGTTGACGAAATGATTTAATTATACGAAAAAAAAATCATGCAGTGAAAGGTTAGTCAAACTCACTTTAACATTCTTAAATATTTGGGTGGTCATTATATGTTGCTAGATGCCAATCTTGATCTATGATTATCAATTGTTTAATTAGAGAATTAAAGATAAATTAAAAGGAGGTTTAATTTATCTAATTCTAATTATGAATTAGGATTATAATTTATAATCATTGCTAACATATTTGAAAACCTAATGGGTCTCACATATAGAATGGGTTGAAGAGAGCAAAGTTAATTTTATCAAGTTGAACTTGATTGTAAAGTTTGAGAAACTTTATAATTAAATATGAGATAATTAATAAATAAGGATCAATATAAGATATTGAATCTTATTTGGGCATAATTAGTATTTAATTAGAATTATTCGTAATTATAATTAAAGTTTAACTGAAATTAGAATTTAATTTCAATTAAATTACTAAAAAATCCAAAAGTTATTATAAATAGGCTTATGCTCTATCGAGCTAGTACTTCTTGCTTAACCTTCTTTGAAAAAGTTGCAGAGTTCTCTCAACTCATTATGTGGATACCGTTAGAGGCTGGACATTTTTGTAGCTACGATAGTTGAGACGAATCAATTTCGGAAACAGTTCGAGGAATACAACAAGATAAAGATCAAGTTTATGAATAAGGTATGAATTAAATTTTTTCTTTATTATTATTTGTGTTAATCATTATATAGAATTAAAGAGATCTTGGTTTTCGGGAAATCAAAAGTTAAGAAAAAGTTTCATAAATATTCCGTTGTGGTTAGGATCAAATTATGATCCGATTTCCCAATAACATTTACAAATTTATATATCCAAATGAAGAGATGAGATTAACTGAAGAAACAAGCCTAAAAGATGATGGCAATTATGAAAAAATCGTTTTACTTTAAAGAGAAACAACTATCATAGCCTTTTGCTTGGCCTTATTGTCTTGTAAGTCTAACTTTAATCAAAATTTTGAAATGCATAATGAAAAGGAATCTGCTTAATTCAGACTTACAGATTCTGCTTCATAGATATAAACAAGATCTTATATCTTTGAGGAGGAAAATTACAGTAGTTCCTCACTTCAAAGTTCTACGCACTTGGCTCAAGCTGGGGCCAAGTGGGATCTTAAATTGGACAAGAAACAGAAATTTAAGAACTGACTCCATGCACGAGATAAGATAATCACAAAGAGACACCTATTGTAACTCACGACCTATCTAAGCTTCTACTAATACAACAAGAGCAAGCACTTGGGATCTATGGCAATAATGGATTTGTGAAGAAAAAGGAGGAAGAAGAATCAAAACCCAATAAAGAAATTTTAAAGGGAAAACTTTGTATATAAGATTCCCTGAAAAGAGAAGCCAACCTTCATTACCGAGTTTGCCTTTTTTCTGTATGTGCAAACCAAACCCAGAGAAGAGAGACAAAGACACGAAGAAGAGCAAAGAGAATGATGAGAGTATTAGAGTCCAACCCACTGTCACTGGTGAGGATAATATGTATTCAACATCTGTTATAGTGGAATACAGGGGCTTTGAGAGTATTGCACAGTAACAAATGGAATTGCAAATCTGAAAGAGGGAGAGAAGAGACGACAAAATGGTAAGAGCGATTTAGGGTTAGAACAAGAGAGAGAGACAAAGCTTAACTAAAATATACCTCAAATATTTCTTAGCTTTGAGGTTTGTATTTGTTTTTTTTTATGTAAAGTGATTCCCTACGGAAATATCATTCCACAAGTAAATTACCTACTTAAGTGATTTCCATACGAAATCACTTTTTTGTAGGGAATTTTCCTTCGAAACATCACTTTGTAACAATTTACCTACGTAAATATATTTTCATAGGTAATTTTCCTACGGAATCACTTTTCCATACGGACTTTCCCTCAAAAAAAATTTTCGTTGGTAAATTTTATATGCAATTTTTACCGGAAACCATTGGTGCCTATGTTTATGATGACTTTCACTATTTCGTCACTAAGTTACGTCGACAAAGTTTGGCGGTAACATTTTCTCCTCTTTTAATGACGGATTATTTTATGTTGTAAAATACCTTTTTTCCTCACAAGTTTACCTACGAAAAGCAATTTTTGTCACTAATTTACTACGAATTTCTTTCCGTAAGAAATTTTTCGTCGATAATTTGGAATTTTCTTGTAGTGTAAAGCTCATTGTGCTATAGCATGAGCATATTTCCTTGGCAATGATAAGTCCCGCTATCACTGGCCCAAACTGAAAATTGTCCTTTCTTCTTTCTTTCTCTCCTCTTTCTGTCTGAGTGAATCTTAATAAGTAACATTGGTTTTTATGCCTTTGTGGTTAACATTATGCAACATTATGTTGTATTTCAGCATTCTGATGTACCGGGGCTAGAAAGAGGGCGAAGAAGAAGGCTATTGATTAGCATGGATAGCATCTGATTATGAGAAAGCTTTGAAAAGAATAGGTCAAATGAGGAACAAAGAATTTCTAGTTTTTGTTTGTGGACTCATTCCTACCAATTTGGAAGGAGGAGAAAAAGAAAAAAAAAAGGTGAATGATTTTCAATTTGAATCAATAAAAATTGATGGAGCTTAATATATCATGTCTATCTATAATTGAATAAATGAAAAGTATTGTTTTTGAATTTCCCATACTTTAAAATATAACTTGTGGCTTTTTTGTCATTTTTATTGTGAAAATCTTTGTTCCAAGAATTATATTGGAATAAACTTTTATGGAAGAAGTGACTAATTACTAAAATCTTATCCGTCATCTAAAGACATATCTTTATTTCTCACAATAATATATGCGGATTAATCTAAATCATGTAAAATTTTGTTGTTTGTAGAAGAAAACCTAACAATAATTTGGATGCTTAACATATTTTACCCAGAAAGAGAGGAATTCAAAATTATTTATTGCACCAAAGCAGTAAAACGGAGGGTACATGTGCCAAAATCTAGAACAAAGTCAGAAGTTATGCCATGATAAACAAGGAAAATTTGGAAATGTCAACAAAGCTATGTTGAAGACTGAATTCTAAAGCCTATTGAAACCTGAGATTACTTGATCATTGTAGTTACTACTTGTAATCCACTTGCTTAATTAAGTGCTGCTGGATAAGATTATGTTCACTTAGAGGTGTTATAAGCCTCTGCTAAGTTTTGTGATGTACTCCAATTGATACCTTATTAATTCAATCTTTTCTTAACTTTAAAAAAAAAATGCAACATATAAACGTACATAATAGAATTGCAAAGTCATGAAACCCCAAAACCCACGGATGTATCATCCACAATTCGAAACTCAGTACAAATTAATATTACTAGAAATAACAAATTGACCACCTTAACGCTATAATCATGACTGTAGTTAAGGCCGTCTTCATAAATAAATATGCAAGCAATAACCATATATCCAACGATTAGCTCCGATCACGGAACACATGCATTTCTATTTCTTCTTTGGCACCCAGCACCCATGCAGTCCATAGGGTAGACCGTAAGGGAATTTGGCTCTTGCAATTTCTTCGAATGTTTTTCCGTCTAAAAGTACCGCATATCCTCCTCCATTTACCTCGCTAATCATGGATATTACTATCCCTGCCAATATTCGCAATTGTAAACATATGACTCCGACAATAATTATCTAGGAAAAATACTATCAATTATTCTTTTCCTTTTCTCATCTGTGCAAATTGGTCCCTAGTTAGTGCCATCATCGATTTTTGTAACTAACACTATTCAAGGTCAAATATAAGAAAGAGTGTGCACGTGTCGAATTACTAACCATCGTCTTCTTCTGTAGCTCCTGGACGAGCCACAAAAAATGGTTCAGACGGCACTGAACCATCGTCATGCCAGTTCTTAGCCTTTTTCTCTAATAAATCAACCTGAATTTACAACATAGAATTTGTTCGTGAGAGTGGACAAGAAAACATTTACGGTGAAAGTAGTAATAGTTGGGTGTAACCTTTGTGAGTGTGTTGGGAAAGTTGCAGGGGCGTCGGGCTCCACAAGCATAAGCATATCTGTATCTTTTTCCGAGATACGAAGGGTTTATGCTGCACATGTCAATTCCTCTTCCATGTTCGTCTGGGTCCAATGCTGCCTCCAACTTCCCGTACGGAGTGCCATCCAAAGGAATTATGAACCTTCCGACCCTTAAATATGAACAAGCACTCATCCTGTGAGCCATGGCCATGCATAAAAGGGCAATACCGAAAGGGTCGGAGAAAATAGAAATTGGAAGTATCGTACTGTAAGTGAATTAAGAAATGATTGAAGGGATGTATGGATCCTGTTAGTATTAACTTGATGGTTTGGAGGAGTCTTATTGCCATGGTTGTGTTAAATGACCTCGAAAGGCTAAAAATATTGCGGAAAAAATAAAAATAAGGACAAAAGAAAAAGTTTGTTGTGCATCATTTGTTGGTTGACTATAATTAAAAAAATATTACTTGAATAAAATCATTTTCTACTTCATGACAATATTTATTAAATAATAGTAAGGTAATTAAGAATGAAAAGAACTCAAAGGAAAAATATAGTACCTAGCATCTGGTAATTCATCGACACCCATAAAAGATCGAAGATTTTGTAACCTAAGCTTCTCCAGTATAGTAGTGTCCGCGTTATGTTCACAACAATCAGCGATAACGGTAGTCACTCTCCCTTCTTCATCTGTCTCTTCGTACGCATTGATGAAATGAAATGTCACGTACAAAGGCACCTCCACGCTTGACACCTAATTCAACCTTTTCAAGTTAACATAATTCCCAACGACACTTTTTCTTTCTTTTTGTGTTAATTTCCATATTAAATCAATTAGAACCTAATTAGTGGAGTAGGAGTAATATGTACAAGGGAGAGGGAGACAGTAGTGGACTTACAATCTTGCCACTTGCTTTGCACACAATATGCACAAACCCTTTGGAGTCAGGATGCCACTCAAATTTGTAAAGCGGTGTGGGCTCAGCTCTTAACAAGTTCTGTGCACAATATCTCAACGGCATTTCTGGAACCACCACATAATGCTCCGTCACGGGAAAGGAATGGACCCATCCCGGCGCCGGTCCACCACGACAATCCACCCTCCCGATCACCTTCCTTTCGTTACTGCCAGTCTTCATTCTCACCACCAAGTACCCTGGATTCACTAAATCCGGCAACAAAGTCAAGAATTCAGTGCCAGTCACTATTGGATGTGCAGAGTGTATCAATCCTCCGAGTGAATCACTATACTCAAACTTTCCCAACGTGTCCAAAGTCACCGGGTCGATGAGGATCGATCCTTTTTGCGTTTCTGTCAAGCAGACAACACGTCCGTCTCCAAGTATCACTACGCCTGTGTTGGCGTTGTCAGTCAGTGACACACCGGAGAACAGGCTGGCAAGGTCTCCGATATAGGCCAGGAAGTTGTCTGGTCTGGGGGTCTCAGAAAATTCACGGTAACATATCTTTTGGTTCTTTTTGGCCGCCTTGTAAGCTTCGGATTCAATTTGCCTATGGCCAGCCATCAATCGGCCGTTTTCGAAGTGAAGCTTCACTAAGGTGGCGTATCCGTCGAAGAGGTGTCTGAAGTTGTAATTCCCTAAATTCCACAAACCTGGTCCATTTCTGAGGTACGTACCGTTCTGCATGTAACCGAAGAGTAATGCATAAATTACCTTTGACCGGATACACTCCTAATTTTTAAGCAAATATGGATCATGCGATGATAGTATTTATTCCCCTCCTGTTCTTTTTGTTTTGATTGTTGTTTTCGGTGCAGGGTGGACTCTGGAATCAGGGACATGCTCCATTAGAGTAAACGGACAAGTAGTAATTAAATCCCGTTCTTGCCAATTTAACAGATGTATATAAGTATTTATATTATTTTTGTACAAGTCAATGAAAATAAAACTTCTTCTTTTTTTCTTTTTATAAGTATACGGTATGGGGCCACAATCAAATTACAATTGTATAGTAAACTGCTTAATTGCAACCTCACAAATTATTGGACCTCTCCTATGTAAGTGAAATACAGATCAATACAAAATTTTAGATTTGAAAAGAAACTGTCATCACTAGGTAACCAAGTGAAATAGCGCCGTTCCTAGTGATGAACGTTTACTCAACATTGTGTTTACTAAGAATCTCTTTTCGGATGAACGATATGAAACTGAACCTATACAATTTTATGATTGCAGTCTGAGTTGTAAAAGTATTCAAGTACTTGTCGTGAGGGATATTTTCACTCGCCTTTGAAAACTTGAAAAAATCTCTTCTTAGCTATTCCTTCCGGCTATTAATGAGTTAGTGATCACCAGTTCCTAGACGAACTACAAATCAAAAGTGCAAAAGCAGTATTGAGAATATTTACATATGTATGCGTACCAGCCATAGTGGGATTTCACCTTCTACAACCAACTCTCCTTCCCATCTCTCTTGCCGGACACTTGTCCAGGCAACGTGGTTCATCAGGCCACCACCACCAGGTTCCTTCTCAGGGGATGAACCTATGGTTGCTGCTTCATGAGTCACGGCGTTAGTGATGACAGAGTCTTGACTATGGTCAAACTTTCTTGCCAAAAAGCTCTTCTTCCTAAAGGTGAACCCTTCTCTTTTATACTCACACCTGCCGTCGGAAACCATGATATTTGAGGGTGATAAAAACTGCCCTATGTGGGAAAATGGCAAGGAAGCCATATGGAAATATAATTGAAAATGAGGTTACAGAAGAAGTTTCGAGATTAGAAAGATATGAAGACATTTAGAGTTTGAAAGATAGGATTTATAGAGGAGACAATATGGAATCTGGAATAGAAGAAATTCCATCTCATAAGAAGACATTGAAGTGTTGAGTCATCATACACTTTGAGTAGGAATTGTATATTTTGGTTTTTGGGGATATATATTGTATATATTTGTTAGTATTTTTGGGAGTTTCTTACAAACAAACAAAGACGATCATATCCTACCCTTCATGAATAGGGACCAGATCCTCTGTCCAGTTTTACTCTGTCTTATTCTCTCATAAAATCTCAGCCATTTATTTTGTGGGTCCCATGCAGGTCTCACATAGATCCCATGTGGGACTTACATAAATAAACGGCTGAAATTTATTGGACACAATAAGACACCATAATATTGGACAGAAGATCTGGACTCCCATAAATACGCCCTCAATCTTAAATGACTCTACATTAGACTGTAGTAGATGTGAAGACGATAATTAGTATTGTAAGTGATTAATTTCTTTTATTTCTTTTTCTGACTCAAAAACTCAAACCTGATTTGCAATTGAAGAAAGATGGCATACAACACCAAGAAGTTAATGGATATAATAATTGTTTGTTACGTACTAGCATTTATTATAACTATTCTTTCTAAGAAAACCAGCTTTTTATGCTCAATGCTTATTCTCTCTTCCTCTAATAAGGCCTTCGGGTAGGAGTAGAATGGCCCTCGCCTTGCTGTTGCTACTTCGAGTCCCCTCCATCAAGTTTGATGTTGTTGCTGAGTGTTGTTGCTTTGCTCGTGTGTTTCAGCCCTAGTCCTCCCCATTCTTTCAACCCTCGCTTATCATCATTCCTTCTCTACGCTCCCTTTTGACCAATTTTTGCCCCCCAATTCTGAAGTGCGGTGAATCGAGCTCATCTTTTAGGATTTTCAGTAGGTAGTAGGTACTTCTATAATTTTGGAAAATTTTAATTGCCGCATTACTAGGTTAATAACTTTTTTAATTGCTCAATTGTCATTCTCAGCCCTTTTTTTTTTCTCTCTATCTCATTGGAGTTAGATAATTTTACATTCCCACCCTTTCTCTTCACCTCACCACAAGAAAAGAATCCCTTTTGTGACGTTTTAAAAATGTCGCAAGAGATGGAAAAACATCGCACAATACCTTCTGCGATGTTTCTAAAAACGATACAAAAAACGTTGCAAAAAGTAGGGTAGGCAAAAGGTTTCCGTGAAGTTTTATGAAAAACGTTGCGAAAAACCCTATTATTTGGTGACGTTTCAGAAAACGTCACGAAAAGATAGGATATTCGGCAACGTTTTACGAAAACGTCACAAATTGTTAGAGTTTCAATGATTTTTTTTAAAAACGTCTCAGAAACAACCTAATCCGCGATATTTAAAAAACGTCGTAGAATAGGTACAATCCGCAGCTTTTGTTTTCTGAACGTCGTGGATTATATGAAATTTGTTTATTTTAATTTTGCTGAAAATAATTTTATTTTAATAATTTTTCAATTTTTATAATTATTTTTTCATTTATCTGAAAATATTTAATATTTAATAATTATTCAATATTAATATTAATTTTTTTCTTTGTTTTCATTTATCCAAAATAATAATAATTGAATAATTATTCAATTTTAATTATTATTATAATTTTTCATTAATCCGAAAATAAATTTAATTAAATAATTTTCAATTGTAATAAATATTTTTTCTTTTATTTTGTTTCAATTTTTTGAAAATAATTTTAATTTAATTGTTTACTAATTTAATAATTAACAAATTTTTAAATAACAGATTTTTTAAATCTTATTTATTTAATAACTATTCAATATTATTTATGAAATTTATTTATTAAATAATTCTTCAATTTTATGTGTATATCATTAATT
>JANIJF010000001.1:35598233-35610616 GCA_024520955.1 Erythroxylum bequaertii
AAAAAAACATGAGAAATTATGGTAAGCAAGGAACCGCGCTCAAGTATGACGGTATGATAGTCAAGAGATTGGATTCCAGAAACGGGATCCAACATAAACCGTATAATTTTATAGACATAGAAAGGAGTTTGAGCTTAGTTAGTTGTCTTTATAAGTTAGCAACAATAGAATTTTACTTCAACCTTAGTATAAAATATGGTACCATTAAACAATGATGTATTTATGTGTGTAACAAGTAGTGCCGTTTTTACTATTTTATAGGATTCGGGGAAAAAAAGCTCCTTTTTTATTTATTTTAAGTTTTTATAAAAAAATTATGAACATTTTTTTGGTTGTTTTTTTATGAGTAAAAGTGAAATCTATTTTATTATATTTTATTATTTATAAAAATAAAATAAATATTATTTTATTATTTATAAAGATGGCGGATGTCCTGTCAGCGCGCCTGTACCAAGATATGTAGGTAAGTGGGTGCCTGGTTGTTTCGGTGATTAAGTCGTCAGTGCCAAAGCATACTGATTTGGAAAGCGAAAAGTGACAAACTTATATAATTGTCTTTATCTTGTCAGTAGGCTAACTTCCAAAACATGGTGACTGTATATATTCTACTTAATTCACATGGAAACTGTGCACATCTTCGTTTCCTTTAGAACCTTTAATTTAACAGAACACACACAATCATTAATCGCACACTTCATTTTTGACTTTCAAGGTTCGACATAAAGATTGAAGATACCTTGCAAATATTTTATTTCGTTTCATTTTTCATACGAAACACAGGTCCATATTGCATAGAGTCATGATAACTACATGCAGCTGAAGAATGCACAGTTGACACTTTGTAATGTGTGTAATACCGAGTTAAAAGATAAAACAGTATTGATGCAGACAAGAAATCTGGAGAACTCCACTTGGTTGGTGATAAGACCTGCTAGAACACTTCGGCCATATATTTTTTGCGCCAACTCTACCCATTCAAATACAATGAGATTTGCACCTTAAATAGGCCACATGAATTGGTTCCTTGGTTTCGTCATTAATGTATTGCTAAATTTTAAAGATTCAATGAGATTTTCATCCTATATATGTTTTGTATTACTGTCAACTTGCATCCTACGTTGTTGGCTGTTTAATGCTTTCTTTTTAGAACCTTTTATGTAATGTACTTTAAATGAACAAAAACCTAAGGTTTAAGATAAATTGTTAGAACTCCAATGTAAGACCATCTTAAGGAAGGAAATTTATTTTCGAATTATCCAGTCTAGCCTGAGGTCTAAACTTGAGGTCTCTCGGTATGGGAATCCCCACCAACTTAATCAGACAAATAAACCACTTCCAGTTAATAATGGTTGTTTGTTATAAGTCTGGTCATTTCGGAGAAGCCGGATCTCTGTCGCTATCTACCTATGCTCTGGTTGAAATTCTAGTTTAATCTTAAGAACATAGGATCATTGCTGTCACACAGTCACCACGGATCATGACCTTTGTACGGATCATTGCTGTCACACAGTCACTACCAATCATGACCTTTGTTAGCCAGCATGTTAAGTGTCTTCCTAGGTGCTACATATTTTGTGCGCAAATTGGTGATATTTATGTTCTGTGCTTTGTCATCGTAGTGCCTCTATTGCCACCTTCGCTTTTGTTTGCGATCACAAAGTGGAACCATGGGTGGACTAGATGGACATAAGCCTACAATGGCCATGTTTGGTGTGGAATTCTGTTATGCAGTTGTTGCTCTTATCTCCAGGGCTGCTTTTCTACAAGGAACAAGTCCTAGAGTCTTCGTCGTCTACAGACAAGTCGTAGCAACTTTGGCCATTGCACCTATTGCTTATTTCTCAAGGTACAGACACACATACTCGTACAGATGATATACGAGCTGTTATAACATTAAATTTCTTTTGTTTATAGGAGAAAATCAGGCGGGCCTTCACTGGGGTTACGAAGCTTTTCTTTGATATTTATGGCTTCACTGATAGGGTACGTGTAGCTTGAATTTTCTTTTTTTTTTTTCTTCTTCTTCTTTTGGATTGGTTGTTTGTAAATTGCAAGGCGAGTGTTGAAACCACACCAAGAAGATCATTCCTAACTCTAATGTATTACAGAATAACTATCAACCAGATTATATATTTTGAGGGCCTATATCTAGCCTCGTCGTCAATAGGAAGTGCAATGGGTAACCTAGTCCCCGCAATCACGTTTATTCTGGCATCAATTCTCGGGTAAAAGCACAAAACTCGTTTATGACATTTTGATGTGTCGAGCCTTTGTTTCATCTTTTCTGACACTTAACTTCTAGAGTTTTGCTCTTTTTTTTTTTGGTGTGTTCTTCAATTGCCTAGACTAGAGAAGATCAGTATACGAAGTTTTGGAAGTTTGGCCAAAATAGTGGGAACCATATTATGTGTAAGTGGAGCTGTTTCAATGGCACTGCTCAGAGGGCCAAAGCTACTTAATGCTTTCATTTTCAGCTCAGAAAAAGAGAAATGGTTGATGGGTTGTCTGCTACTCTTCGGAAGCTCTTGTTGCTGGTCATTGTGGTTGATTTTGCAGGTAACCGACATTTATATGCGTTCGCCACATTTTTAGATCTCGAGTCGCTGACATAAAGTTTCGATCTTTAACAGGTTCATATGACTGCTTGCTATCCTGACCATCTATCTTTATCAGCCTGGATGTGTTTCATGGGAGCGATTCAATCAGCAATCCTCACCTTATTCTTAGAGCGCGACCTTAATGCCTGGATTGTGCATTCTGACCTAGAAATCTTATCTTATTTATTTTCAGTATGTAGTACAGATGAACCTGTTCAGTTTCAAAGTGGAATTTACAAATGTTGTAAATAGTCCGTATCCTACGAACTTAGATTATTATTATTTTTTTCATAAATCGGACAGGGAACTATAGGATCGGGACTTTCCTTCTTTGTCCAGGCCTGGTGCATTTCACAAAGGGGTCCACTCTTCTCTGCCATGTTTAATCCAGTGTGCACTGTAATAGTCACAATATTGGCAGCCCCGATTCTGCATGAGAAGATCTATACTGGAAGGTATTTATGCCAATTTACCTAGTTGAGTACAGATATATACATGTATGTATGTTCACATTTTTCAGGTTTTTGTTCGATTTTCTATGATTTCCCTAAAATCTATTCTTGTTACACTTCAGCTTAATTGGAGCAGTTGGTGTAGTAATTGGTTTATACTTTGTGCTATGGGGTAAAGCTAAGGACATTGTAGATACCCAAAACGAAACAGAACCAAAGTTCAACCTTGAGCAAACCCGGAACGACGATATATTCACAGACGAATCTAAAGATGGAAGAAGTTGCAAGCATGATTTGGAACAACCACTTCTAGCTGGTGAATCAAATGGCACGGAAAAGAATGTTATGAATCAGTAACTTTTAGACCTGTGCTTTCAAGAATGTTACGAGTCAGTAACTTTTAGACCTGTGTTTTCAAGAATGTTATCAGTAACTTTTAGACCTTTGTTTTCAAGAATGTTATTAGTCAGTAACCTTTAGACCTTTGTTTTCTTCAGGTAAAACTGTAAAAGATCAGTAAACAATTTCGCAGATCTTTCAAGACAAATTTGCCCGAAACTCGGAGAAGCGTCATCAATAAAAGTGTAGATAAAAGGGGAAATGGATTGTGTTAAAAAAATCAGCATTTTTCTGAGGGTAAAATTCCTAGAGTATATGTTTGACCTTGAGAAAAATATGCACTATACATCGCTTATTTACCAGTTTCAAGTTCTCTTAGGTTGATGCCCAATTCTTCAAAATAACCGTACAACATCAGAACTTTACTGATAAAAAGCCAAGATGCTTTTTGATTCTATTTCCAAGCACTTCCAAAACCATCAAGTACAGCTTTTTTTGTCTATCTAGTTAGGTCATGATTTTGCATGCAAGAATCGAATGCAGCAACATTAGAGTCCTCTCTGCTATGGAGTTAATAATAATAATAATAATACAGCTTGAAATAAGTAACAGCAAGGAACTGATAAAGAGATTATTACATATATACTACATGACAACGTGTATTCTATATTTGGTAACATAAGAAGACTTCTGTAATGTAATTAATCCTAATAACATTATATATCCAATTGTTTATATAACTAAATGGGATTTACATTTCCATTTCCATTTCTTGGCAATTAATAAAGTGTCTGTAAAATGCAATGTCAGAACAGAGACAGAAAAGAAAGAAAAGCAAACATTAAGAGTAAGAAAGGGCGACGTCAACAACATTTTATGTAAAGCGATAACTCCAAGCCGCCAACGCAAAGCTGAGTCAGTCCCTATCCCATTTAGATTCAAATCTACAGCTCATAGATATTAGATGCTAATAATAATTAATAATTATTCAGGTCAACTATTAGATATTTCTCATTATGTCTTTTGTCTTTTGTCTTCTGCATTAGTGTCATCTGTATCTTTCATGTATTCGTGTATGCATGCTCGAGCATTTGCTTGCGTAGGAAGGAAAGGATTCCTAAATGGAGGTATTTCAAAGTTACAAGCCAGCCATGGCAATGGTTGGATTACAATTCAGTTATGCAGGCCTAGCTCTCTTCACCAGAGCTGCTCTCTTACAAGGGTTGAATCCCAGGGTGTTCGTTGTTTACAGACAAGGGATAGCAACTTTGATCATGGCACCTTTAGCTTATCTCTCAAGGAGGTGAACTAACCAATCCTCTGTGTCTTTCTGTCATTTCTTATATGCATGATAGAAACCTATGTATATGCAGGAGAAATTCAAGTACATCCTCTTTGGAATTAAAGGGCTTTGGTTGGATATTTGCGGCTTCACTTTTGGTGTTTGTTACTAGAATCATTTCCCTCTTTTTTATGGTTACATGTAACATGTTTAAAGGAACTCCTACTTATTACAACGCTATGCAGAGTCACTTGCAATCAAAATTCCTATTTTGAAGGTCTGTACTTAGCCTCTTCAACCGCTGCAAGTGCATTGACAAACCCAGTCCCTGCAATCACCTTCGTAGTTGCAGCCATTTTGGGGTAAATGCGACGAACTTGTAGATTTGTTATATGTATATAAAATGACTTCAGTCGGTGCTTATAATAGAATACTGCCGCCAACCTTCGATTGAATTTTTAGATTAAACAACATGGTGAAAAACGATAACTTTATAGGACATCTAGATAAATCAGTGCCAGAACAAACTCCTGCAACTTCCAACTTTCATGGAAGACATGGCTTTTTTGGGTTCAACGAAAAATTTCAAGTGTCCCTAAAGTCTTGATTGGTTAGATTTGAGAAGCTGAACATCCAAAGAACAAGAAGTATAGCCAAGATTCTGGGGACAATATTGTGCGTGAGTGGAGCCATTTTAGTGGCATTGCGTAAAGGGCCTAAGCTGTTAAATTCCGAATTACCATCACATGAATCTTTCTTTAGCCCTGGAGGTGAGAATTTGCTGCTGGGATGCCTAATTCTTTTTGCAAGCAGTTGTTTCTGGTCACTGAGGATGATTTTTCAGGTAAACATTCCACTATTGTCCTCTGAAATGATAAAAAAGCACTATGCCAGTGTAAATGAAAGAAAACCTTGCCTAAATTTCTGCTTCAAATCCTCAAACAGGTGCCTATTAACAGAAGTTGTGGTGACCATGTGTATTCATCTGCTTGGATGTGCTTTTTCGCAACTATTCAATCCACATTTTTTGCGTTGCTTTCAGAGAACAATTTCGCAGCTTGGAATTTGAATACATATATTGAAATGGGTTCTTGTCTATATGCTGTAAGAATTTCTCTTCCTGTATTTGAAATAGCTAGACTCCATTCGCCGGTTACTTGCACGTGTTTTGATGTTGAATTCAAAATCTTTGCATTTCATACAGGGAGTAGGGCTCGCTGTCTCCTCCTTTCTTCAGGCTTGGTGTATTTCTCGGCGGGGTCCTGTCTTTGCTGCAATGTTTAATCCTCTGTGCACAGTTATTGTGGCTATCTTTGCAGCTCTATTTCTCCACGAGGAGACGTACACTGGAAGGTATTATCTATATTTCTTACTTCTACTAGCTTCCTTTAATAGCAATTTCTCTTGCCTTCCAATATGCCAATCACTGGCCAATGTTATTTGCTCTTTTTTTTTTGAAAAAGGGAAATTAGGATAAATATAGAAAAAATTACAAGGTAAACGAAAAACTCATTACATACAACACAGAAAAGAGCCCGCAGAAAAAATCAGCTACCACATCAAAAAAAGAGCCTAAAAATAACCCCCATATGGCAACTATAATCGTAAGGTATGACAAACATTAAAGTTACAAGGAACTTTCTTAGTCAAAACTAACGCCTGAACATCAGAAATAATTAAGCATATCATACTCTCCTTAGTAGAAGAGGTATTCTGGAAGCGGCGAGAGTTGCGCTCTCGCCCAAGAGAGTATAAACAAACCCCTAACACAATAAGGTGGACAGAGTTGTTGGAACCTGTAGGAGAAGACAAATATCTAGTGAGAGTCATAAGATCAGACCCAGGATCCATCCAACAGCATAAACCACACACATCTTTCCAAATAGAATTGGTAAATGGGCACTCAAAAAAAAGATGAGAACAAGATTCCATGTGAAGGGAACACATCGGGCAAGAAGGATCCAGTTGCACATAAGGAAGGCGATCTGCAGTCGAAAGCTTATTCTGAATAGCTAACCAGAAAATAAAGGAGATGCGGGGCGTTAGAAAACTGCTCCAAATCGTAGGTGCCCAAGGAACATGGGGTCGGTGATGACGCAAATTGTTGCAAATGAAGCGATTAGTCAACTTATGCAGTGGAGTGCCCTTCCAAAAGAAAGTGTCAGGTTCGTGAGGATCTGGAGAATAGCTAGGTTGGAGATGGCGGAGAATGCGTGGGAATTTCCATGAGCTTCCATCAATAAATGAAATCATACGTGTTTTGAGAGGAAACAGGGGGGAAGCTCGGGAAGGAGGTACCTGAGAGATTAAAGGACCTCGACTATCCCAATTATCATACCAAAGAGAAACCCGACGACCGTCTTTGATAACACAAGAAGTCTCATGACGAATATCATCTCTTAGTTTCAGAAGCTGGTTAAGAAAGAAGGAGAAACTGGCTTTCGGCTGCAGTGCCCAAATAGAATGCCCTTTCAGAAAATAGGTATGCAACCATTGGATCCATAAGGTTTTCTTATCCTCAAGTATCCACCAAAGGCGTTTGAGAATCAAGGAGCGATTAGCAAGTTTAATGGGCATAAGATTCAATCCACCTTCGGCCTTCGGAGAGCAAATATCAGACCATTTCACTTTGGAAGCGCCACAGGTGCCATTAGAATGACTCCATAAGAAGGTTCGAAGTAGCCGTTCAATTTCTTTGATGAGGCCTTGCGACAAAAAAATATGCGAACTCCAGTATACATGCAAGGAATTAAGGACGGATTTAATAAGCTGTAGCTTACCAGCATAAGATAGAGTTTTGTTAACCCATGATTTAATCCTCCGTTGACTTAACTTTACTTGCACAACTTCTTTAAGGCTTGTTTAGTTTTTAAGTATGGAACACCAACTGGCCAAGAGTTATCGATTGCGAATATGGATGTTTCTCATGAAAGTCTCCACGCTGGAGTGAAGGTTGAACTTGTATTGTAACTGGTGAGTCAACAATTACTATCTCGTGCTATCCGCGAGCTCTTGTAAAATGATGCTGACTGGTTTGGATGTTCACTGGAAGATCCTTAGGTGGTGCTCCCTCCATATCTGGTGCACAGTGTTCTCTAATGCTAATTTAAGAGCTATATGATCTCTTTTAAAGGTGCTGCATAGTTTGCATGCCCAATTCATTGTATCATGCCAGCTAAGTGAGGATGGGGGACGTTGCAAAGTTGGAGTATTGATCTCCAAATTTTTGTTCAATGTAGTTGCATTTAAAAAAGAAGTGGTCAATTTTTTCTCCTCTTCTTGGTTACATACCAAGCAGATGGAGGGAATATCAAGGAATTGAATAATTCTATCACTTGTAGGGAGTTTACCTTCTAATGCAAGCCATATTCCCTCATTAGAAGGTAACCCTAGAATTATGCTGATTGCTGAGGGAACAACATTAACTTGAACCATTTGGTCCTTGGAGCCGACGATCCCAGAAAAAGTTTACAAGAATCATTAGTGAACTTTCTATATGAATTAAGAGAACATATTAATTTGCCCTACTCATTTAAATTTGAGCCGTATAATTGAGGTGGTTAGTGGGCTATTAACTCCTAATATAGTCAGTTCTTGTGTTTATCACATCTTCAAATATGGCATTGCTTGAGATTAGGCTGTGCAAGGATTTTAGTTCAGGATTGTTCCTTAAAGGACCAATGTTTAGCCAATGGTCATCTTAGAAGCTTGTGGAGTTCCCATTAACAACCCTGGTTTTAATGGAAGCTCTGATAAGTATCCAGAGCTTTAAGACTTGTGAAAAAGTCCAAGAGGCATTAGCTTTATGGGTAAGGATCTAGAAACTGTCTTGCTTTATGTAGTACACATGAAGCCATCTAGACCCTAAAGCTTTTCTATCATGTGTCAACTTCCATATCCTTTTCAACAGGGGCATTTTGTTAATCTGTCTGATGGATATAATGCCTAGACCACCCTCTCTAATAGGCAAGCAAATTCCTTTCTAGCTTGCTTTGGCTTGCTTAGAGGAGTCAGGACTGTAAGAACCTTTTCATCATCCTTTCTAGAGATTTAATTATGCTCAAAGGACTAACCAAATGAGAGGACTAATGTATTTATAGGTTATTAATCACTTAATAGAAGCTGAACTCTCCCAATATGAGCCTTCTTTGAACTTTTTCCAGAAGATAGCAATAGTCACTGAATGAACTTTTTATGGTGATAGGGATGCCCAGGTAAGTAATCAAGGGCTTCATACTTTTCAAGCAAGAGATTCAGTCTCAGATAAGAGTATGATATCATCTACAAGAGATTCATTCTATCATTTAGAATGGTATTTGAAGTTCCTTTCCTGGCTAGTGGTTAGTCTTCTTGACATAGTTAATACTTCCATTCCCAAAACAAAGAGGTAAGGAGACATAGGGTATCTTTTCCTCAAGCCTTAAGCTGCCTTGATTAACCTCGTTGGCTCTCCATTAATGAGTACAGTGTAGGCTGTTGTTATGCATTGTTCCACCCAATTAATAAATATTTCAGGAAACTTAAAGCTTCATTGAGTCAAATGCTTTACGTAGATCAATCTTTAGAGCGAAATTCTTTGGAGACAACTTCCTTAAATAACCGTTGAAAAGTTACTGGGCTTAAAAGAACATTGTCTCCTATTTGGCTACCTTTTAATAAAGCTCTTTGATAATGACAAATGATGTTTGGAAGGTACTCCTTCAGTCTGCTTTCAATCAGTTTAGGAATAATCTTATAAACGTATTTCATAAGGATATAAGCCTGTAATTCGCGAAAGTGCAAGGGGATTGAGTTTTTGGGATTAGACTTGTATGAGTTTTGTTGATATCTTGCATCATTTTCCCATGAACGAAGAGTTCTATCATTGATTCATTGACCATATTACCAATCATTGGCTAGGTATGCCGGACGAAGAATTTATTCATTCCATCAGACCAAGATGCCTTGTGATTAAAGGATTTGACCACTTCCTTTATTTCTATGTCAGTAACTGGCTTAGCCAAGTATGTTCATTTTTTTAATCTTCTATTAAGAACATGTTTGTTGCTCTCCTTCGCTAATGTCTAACTTAAGCCCGTTGGGTTTTGCTACTATTATCTTTTTTTTACTTTTTTGTTTTTAAATTTAGTAAAAACATGTCTATTGGAATTTGTTTTTAAATTTAATCTTCCAATTTTTCATAACTTAATAAAAATCATAAAATTATTTCTATTTATTTTTCTTTTTTATAATATGATTTACTATTAACTAGAAATATACTATTCAATTATTTTATATCAACTACTAAGAATTTATTGTAAATTTTTATAAGTGATTATATTCTTGTCTTTTAAAAATGTTGTAATTATTTATAAATTACATAAATTTTAAAATTTTTATTTATAAAATATTTTTGTAAATGCCAAATTTTAAATTCCAAATAATGAAATTATTTTTAATGATCAAAATAAATTAGTAAATGGATGTTTTATGATAAATAAAATTTTAAAATTTTATTTACTTATTTATTTTATCAAAAATATATTGAATTTTATTAATTTTTGGAATAAGGGATTAAAATGAAATGATTTATTTCCAAATCATAAATTTAGTTTTTCTATAAATTAAAATTATTTAAATTTAATTATTATTAGTAATAAAAGTGCAACTATATTGCCTAACATACAAGTTTTTGTTTTGTTTGAAAAATTAAAAAAAAAACTAAAATTAGAAAATGAAACCAAAAACTATAAAAGAAAAATAGAAGTGGAACCAAAATTTTTCATGTAATGACACAGTTGTAATATCATCAATATTAACTAAATAGGTTTTAAATGAATGGTGAATTATAGTTTGATAGGAGTGCAGACTTTGTTAACTAAAGTATTACTATTATTAAATTCTTTGAATGCAATATATCATACTCATGCTTATTTCAGTAAATTAGATTTAAATGCTCATAGATGTTTCTAATATTTAAGCACACCATAATTTATCACCTCATTGAGCCTAAATTTTTTTCTTTCTAAAGTTGTAAAATAGCAAGGTTTCTAATATATGCAAGACGTGAAAGTTTCTTTTTGTTAATTGAAATGAATTAATAAGGAAAGATCCAAGTATAAGAGATAAAACCAAGAGCTAAAGCTTAGGCCAAAGTAAAACTAAGAAGATTTATCAAAAAAAATCTAAGAAGTTTAGGCATCAATAGGTTATAACTAGTCCCTTTGACTTAAGATACATGTGCAAAACAAATTACAAATGGTTAGGAATAGGAAAGATATAAGAGATATTATTATAGAAACAATAAGGCATACATAAGATAAGGAAAATTTTAGTTGATAACTATGCTTCCACTGAATTTCGCAGCCTATTTTACAATAATTGTTTCTCTGATATAATAAATTAAATCCAGAATTGTTTAACTGGGTAGATTTATAGGTTTCTTTCCTTCATTTTTCTCGAAAAGAATGATGTAAAAATTACATTACCACAAAGGGAATTTAATATATTAGAGTTCAAACAAAAGATAAGAGCTAGCAAGCTTAGCAAAATAACCCTTTGAGCAGGGAAACAAAATAACCAACTACTTGAGAGACCAAGTTCTTCTTTTCTTAGGCAATTAAGCTTATTGAGTCAAAGGGTTCTTACAACATCTTGAATTTCAGTTTTTAGGAAGCTGGGAAGTCTTAAAATGAGATTAAGGTGATACGTTAGTGGCTTTGGAAAAGGAAGGGAGTTGTTAAGGTAGAGGAAGTTGCTACCATAGAGATGGGGAAGGAGGAGACAAGTTAAGAGGGAGAAGTCTCGCTTAGTTTCCTTTCCTTAATTGGTAATGATAATTTGAAAACTAAAGTATCCTAAAAGGGAAGATGCCAAATGAAGAAATCTAGAGGTGGTTTAAATGCTAAAGGATCCAGCCAAAGAAAAGAGAATTGAGAGCATTTTCTCACATTAAATTTTCTTTTAAAATATTTAATTTTTTCCTTTAAATTGTATATATAAATAAAAGCTATTTTAAAGACTAAAAGACCCTTATTATTGAGAATTTGTAAGATTTGTATCCAAACAATTATGATAAATTGGTTCTTGCTATGATGCAAGTTAAATAAGTTTAGGATTTTTGTTCTAGAGCATTAAAATATTTAAGCACAGTAACTAGGAATCAGAATTATCTTAATGTCATTCCTCGTACAGAAGGGTTTCAACAGGTAGTTTAGATCTTTGGCCAAAATAGGAAACACACTTGACAACATCATATTAGAATAAATGATATAGTTGAAACGGTTGATCCGCAGGTTCCAAATCAATAAAATTGTCTAAACTGCATAAATTGGTGAGATACCTGCATATTACATCAGGTAAGACAAAAAAGATGGAAAAGGGTCATGAAACTCAGCCTCTGGAGCAAACTCCCTCACATGTAAATACTTTAACAAGTTTCTCCGCATTATTTGTAAAACAGTACATATATGGTGATTCACAAGTGATTCAAATATATAAAGTTGTAATCTTTTTCCAATTGTAGCTACTCTAGCTAGGAGTAATATAAATCATCTCACAAAAAATGAAGCATGGTTTGGTATGTGCCAGTAAGAAGAAAGTATATTGACGATCCTAGAGTTCAAAATATTGACTTGCAAATCTAGACAGATGACTGCATGACTGTGCTTGAAGACATACCATGTAAACTATTTTTGAACAACTTTGCAGACAAAAATTTACAAAATGCACCTC
>JANIJF010000001.1:35686275-35700451 GCA_024520955.1 Erythroxylum bequaertii
TAGAAAATAATTAATAATTCAAAATTTTGAATTATTTTCATTATTTTACAATTAATTATTATATATAGATAATTATTGTATATAGAAATAATTAAAATATAATAAAGATATATATAAATTAAAATGGATAAGATATAAGAAAAATTAAAATGGATAAGATATAAGAAAAAAAACTAAATTAAACAATATAAAACTTTACAATATGACAATGAACTATTTTGTAATTTTTTTAAAAATTTAGAGATTATTTTATAAATTTAAAAAATTACCTAAAATGATACTTAATATTAACTGCAATACCGTACTAAAATTCAATTCAGTACTAAATTCAGTACGGTATTCGGTATTAGTAATATTGGATAAGAGTTTACCTTAAGAAAAAGGTATGTATTTGTTCTAAAAGTTACAATAGTCCAAATTGAATCACCCAATGAAAAGCGATCATGAGGATCTACCGCATTATTATAAAAAGGAAAAGTGAATTGACTAGCTATAAAACCCCGTATCGTTGCCCATTTTCAAGCTACTTTTGATCGATATTTACAACTTGGATAAGAGAACATCTACAAAATGGAACTTAAGTTTGGATAAAGAACCATTTCTATTGCTTCAACTCAAGTGTGCCATTCAATAAAAACATGAAAACGATCAAAGATGAATTTTCCTTTTAGAGTGAAGGTGATAAGGATTGAAACCAGAGTTTGAATGTAACCAAGGGAGAGCTATGTATGAAGACAACTTGAATTAGTTGTCAAGGAAAAGAAAACATGTAGTTATGGGACCCAAAAAATAATGAAGACAGAATGGAATTAAAGAGGCGAAGATAATTCATTCGTTGTGAAGAAATGCAAAGAATATATACAAGTTAATCTGAAATAAAGACGAAATAATTTGTTTATATAACTAATTAACAACTAACCGCTGCTACTTTCTAACAAACGAACGAACTTCTACTAAAATTAAACATTATGCTGTTTCTCCAGCTAAGGTGCTCTATCCTCAGCAACAATAGCATTGAAATGGTCTCCAAAATGAACATGATCATGATCACGAGCACGAATAGTTTCTGGAACTGCATGATCAGTTGCTGAAACTTGGAACTCCATCTCCATATTAAACTTTTTACATCCCCGCAGACAACGTTCATTTGAAATTAACTGGCACTTGGGTCTTCACTTTCCTGCATCGCAGAGTTGCCGTCAGCAATGTTCTTGCTGCACAGAGTTGTGCGTGATGTAGCAAGTAAGCCCTTCTGGCTCTCCATAGGTGGCGGTGCTGATGTATTAATGTGCTCTGTGGACAATGAGGCAGATGCCACTAGGATCGCCTGAGCAGTATCTGGTTCACTGCCTCCATGAATCCCACTGTCTTTTCCACCACCTAATATTAACACGAAGTTATTAACAGTGAAATTATGCAGAAGCATAGAACTCTGGCATGCAAATAAAAGGTGACAAGGCATTGCTTCAATTAGAAGGAAACTATTTCTTGTCAAGTAAGGTGAAGGAAATTAACTGACAAGCAATCCGAAATGGATTTTGAAATTTAGATGAGAAAAGTTAGTTCAGAAAACATTAAGAATAACCTGTATGAAAAGTCGTGATAGAGGGCATGCATGTGTTCGGTGCCACAGAAGAGTTCCCAGCTCCCTTTTTAATTTTTGACTGCAGAAAACAAAGCGGAATCCAATCAAACAAGTTTTATGCATCAATTGGCAAAAATTTAGCAGAGCGGCATATTCCAGACCTTCATGGTTTCTTCACAATGTTTAACAACAACTGAAATGTTAGAACAACGGCCATACAATAGTGTGTACGCCCATAAGAGAAGCTTCCTTGGGATGCTCAGGTCAAGAATTTCAACCCCATCCATTCCTGTTTTTATTTCTCTCTCTGTTGCCAGCCTTGACGGAACCGAGTAAAGGTTCAGACCTGAAGGGAGCATTACACAGGAACTCTCACGGTAGAAATTGTATGAGCTTCTAAGCAAAGAGTTGGCCATCTCGTAATTTTCATCTGAAACTTTCCTGATCATAATGTTTTTTATTCTACTCAGGATACGGCTCCATTTTGATTCAAAAACTTCCCAATTGCTAGAGCCATTAGAAGATGAACTCCATAACTCGGTCATCTGCAAATCAATAAAGAGCAGATCACTATTTTCCAAGCCACTTTCTGGCAGGTTAAGGGCATGACTCTCTGCTAGTTGTCCAGATTGCCAAGGAGTGATCAAAGCCAGGCTAATTATGAGGGATCGACACCAGGCAATGGAAGCTTGCTGGCAAACCTTCGCACAGTTGCTATTGGACAATCTGGGATTCTTGAAACGCTTCCGTATCTTCTCATTGATTGTTTCAAGCATCTCGACCTTGCAATTCCACTCCAATGATGCAACATATTGTTGGAGATATCTGCAATAAGTGGGGAGAACTTGACTAACAACGGTAAAATTAAGCATCATAAGGTTATGTTAGCAAATGAGGTTACATGACAATTTTAACTTCATGTTTGATAAGACTTCAGATGAAAGAATTGAAAGATAATAAATGTTAGGGGTGGATCTTATAGAGTAGCTTTTAGCATACTTGTCAAAATAGTATTTGGGCTTAAGGGAAGAAATTGGGCAGTTCATTTCAGATGAAAAAAGCAGACACATAATTCCAACTGCTCACAAGACTTCACCCAACAAATTGCTGATTAAGAATACTATAGAAATAGGGGCATCAGAACTGCAATGAAGTTAGTAAAAAATCAGAACCTTTCTATATACAAGATGAAAGCAATTACCCATATAAATTTCTCTCACATATTTCTGGGTTTCTCATCTCAGGTAAGCTCAATAGTTCAGGCCATAGGTTTCCCTGTTCGATAAACAAAGAAAACATCTTCTCCAGTGTTTGGTCAGAGTTTTTTGGAATGCCAGAGCCAGCAGTCTCAGCTTGATTAATGGATGAGATAAGTGCTCTGATGAACCTCCCAAGAGCCACAGGTACAAGATCTTCGATGCACAATGAGAACTGAATTTAAATCGAAGTCAGAAACTAATTTAAATTGCTCAAAGCAATTCAAGGAGTAAAGATTAGGGATAATGCTTAGGCAGTTATTCACTCAATATAAGTTATCATGGCCTGTGCAGACAGGCTTCAGAATAAACAATCAATCTACAAGCAATGCCTACTTTGGATGAACCCTTTCCAACAAACCCTCAAACCACAAATCCCAACAGACTGTAATAGGAGTTCATTTTCTAATAAGCATATTAAAGTCCGCTTGTTTAGGATCAGTTAACCAAAGCATGGACTTTTTTTCTGTGAAGTGGAGCATAAAACCAAACACTGTAAAAGGAAGAATTTTCTGAAGAAATGAGGTCAATGCTGTCAGCAATCTCATACAACAAAAGCAACTTTAGGTGGTTGAGCTTTTACCCTCTTGTCAGCCCGAAGGGATATAAAAGCACGATCAAGTGTACAAATGTCTCCAGTCTCTTCCAACAATTTCAAATAGAACAATAAATATTTTCGAATACAGGTAATAAACTTTCTCGAACTTTCTGGTAAATTAACTTCAAGGGCTTTCTTGTTCCCAGAAACACCAGGTGTTTTACGCCTGACATATGAAAAAGCAGGGAATAAATTAAACAATAAAGATATGATTGCACATAAAAAGCACTTAAAACTTCCTAATTGCGAAAGATCCTTCAGCATATACTTTTTCATGAAATCAATATACTATAAAGACTCATGAAAACTGCAATGAAATAACATATATTGGAAGTTTGAGAAGTTAACATCCTCTCAGTTAATCATACAGCGGACTTGCTCATGTTTAGTGATATCAATTTCAAGTTTTCCATTAAAACATGACATAAGAGATCGCAAAAGACAAAAGTCTGAACCACTCATAAAGAATGAGTCCAAATTCTCTGCTGAGTTGTGAACTGTTGTGTAAGTAATAATGGATCCACATTTATCTGCTGTCCAATTTTTGTCATACCCCCTCATGGCTACTTTTACCATAAATATTGGTTTGTGGCATTCTTGGTGTATAAAACTCAAATAAGGACTATTGGCACATAGTCCGTACCTTCCCTTCTTGACCATGCCATCAATCTCCCACATATTAATGGTGAAAGATGAGCGAGAAGACTTGAAGCAAAAAGAAAGTTCATCCTTTGCCCTCTCTAGATCACCATTCATACCCCTTTTATACAGTCCTTGAGCAAGCATATATCTAGCCTTATGAAAATGTTTCAAATCTCCTTCAATGCAAATTTCCAGGGCAGACAGGCAATCATTGTAAAGCATATGCCACAGATCTTCCAAAGGATCCTGACCCTTTTCCTCAAGTTGGTTAGAGTTCCTGCTTTTTGTATCTTTGGCTAAATTGCACATTTCATATGCCAATTCATTAACAGGGTTCATTACAGTATGGTTTATTGCCTGGCCAAACGAATATCTAGAAATGACCTGCCATGAAGAAGATAATAGAGAATAAGAGACAGACAAATTAGGAGAAATAAAACTTATCCAACTCCAAACATAAAAAGCCACATTTGTTGACTCTCTTCAAACATACAAATGTTATCATTCATTTCAAGTACACATTGTGAGAACCATAATACATAAAATGAGACCCGAATTAGTTGGTTAATAATGGATTTATTTTAATTTATATCATTGACGAAGAGAGATGAATAAACCTTTAGAGCCTCTAGGTTCTGTTTACCACAAGAGAAAAGTAACTTTAAGCGAGAAGCATGCATCCTATAGACAGGATCAACTGCAGATGGATTCAAAGCAATGGCCTTATCATAGTAGGATAATGATGTCCCGAGAGAGTGTCCTAGCTTTTCACACAGTTTTCCCATATAAAATGCATGTGACCAATCTTGTCTGCAAACCCAAATGAATTCGATAAATCATGTGACAAAATGATGTAAAAGAAAATAATAATACAGAAAGTAGCATATAGACCTGTGTGAGAATGCTTTCGTAAAATGCTTCAACGAATTCTCACAATGTACCATCCATGCTGTATCCTTCGAGGGTACAACAGATCGCTGGTCATAAAAGGGTACCACATTCTGAAGGCTGTCATAGTATACCAATGCCAGCAACTCATGTATCTCACACTAGAACAATATAAGATTACCTTTTAGGATAATTTCTGAAAACAAACTTATCATAGTAGAAACTAAATTGCATAAGTTATCCTGCTCTCGTCCTAATCTCAAAAAATGAAACACTGTACTGCATTGTTGCCTCAGTAGGACATACATGAACTTCAGGCGTAGCCATGAAACCAGTAAATGAAAGCAGCTAATAGTAAGTTAATGTCACATTATAATGCCAAGATATTTTCTACTTCCAAAAGACTTTGAGAATCTGAAACAAGATCTCTACTAGATACGAGTAAAGCCGCATACTATTAGACTTCCTCAAACCCCGTATTTCAGCGGGACTCTTACTAGGTGTTGCTGTTGTTTAAAAGACTTTTAAGAAACTTATGGTATCATAATCATCATTACAAATTTTTACTTATCTAGTTTTACAGATTATCCTACACTTAAAAGGTATCAAAAAACCATTCAACTAAATTCTAAAAATGTTTAATTGACCTCAACTTTTCAATTTATAAGAGCCAAAACACATCTGCATCTCATGACACCTTTATCAGTTGTCAGCAGAGTAGCAAACCAGATATACAGGTGGCATAAAAGGTCAAAGTGTAATCATCTAAAAACTCTGATTCTCAAAAGTGACGCAAACAATAGATCAACCTGCTGAGCTGATGTCTTTGCCAAAGCCAAACTCATTAAGAGACAACGCCTACTTCTCCTTCTACTAGTCTCAACTCTCTGAGGTAAAGTAGCATTCTTTTTCCATCCAATTACATTTATGTGCTTACTGCCATCATTGAGCAACAGATCTACCTCCTGTTTTAATCAATCACCAACAATGAGAATTAGAGAATGGCCAAAAAGATTTGGGAAAACAGATATATTTGTAGTTCATATAATCATTTATTATGAAAAAAGACAAATCGCAATTTTTGCCTCATCATAGATATTTGCTAGTCGTTGCCAACTCTCAAAACGTAGAGGATTGTAGAGTAGATCATATTTGAAGAGGTTTGCATTTTGCTGCACAAATTCTTCCCCCTCCTTGGTAAGCACAAAGCCTGGCCATTTGTCAGTTGCACTCATTTCTTCAGATAGAGCTAGAAAATAATACAAGTTGCAATATATATCTGAATATGGCTCCGAGCTGCGTGCATTACCAATGTAATTAGCATATTCACAAACAAAAAAACATACTAATAAATTTGATTAACATAACCAGTTTATTGAATAAACCAAGTACCTTCCAACCATCAGTGCCCTGTGTTGTTTGACACCTCCACTATCTGAAAATATTAGTTTGGTTATGGTCTCAAGATACCCTTCAGACCTGGCCTCCTCTGAGAGTTTCTCCTCACACAGATCATTATCGTCTAAGAACTTATCTATTGCATTCCCAGCTAAAATTTCTTCTGGTGGTTGAGGGAAATGCTTGCGAATAGCTCTCAATACCCTACGAAGTTTTACCAGTCCACTTCTCTGAGACATAAATAGGAAACCAACTCAAATGAAAGAGATAAAGACAGAGACAGATAGCCACAGAAAGAGAGAGAGAGATCACTAACCGAAGAACCCTTTGCGTAGGGCAGTATATACTGAAAAACATCTGCACATTGTTCCTTGGTCTGATAGTCTCCACGACTAGTGTTCCTATGCATAGCTAAATCATCATCATAGGATGAATCAGATCTAAGATTGAGACCATATAAGCAGAAAAAGCATTGATCTAAGGCATTATCAAATGTCAACTCAAGTTCCTCCCTCTCATTATCAGCAAGTTCATTTTTTATCTCAGCAGGCTGTTCATTCCATTTTTCTCTTTTGTTCTTTTCCTCCTCACTACTTTGCTTTTCGCATTCTATGACTGTATTACATTTCTCCAGATCTGCATGATATGTTACACCTTTCGTCATAGTTTCCCCATAAATGTCATCTATGATCCTGCCCATCTCCACATCCATGCTATCTGACTTCAAATGACAATGAGGCGAAAGCTGGTTATCATGTTGATCTTCCCTGTTTGAAAAGTTCAAGCAGGATTTCATCTTCATGTCCAAGGCCAACAGATGCTTTATCGCAAACCTAAGAAATGTTCCTTCTTCACCATCCTCACCCACGCAGCAGATGCCATATTCAGCAAGCAAATCATGAATTGCTACAATCAATTCAACCTGAGATTAGAAAACACAGGTGTTGATATATGTAAGAAATGAGAATGAGCATCTCAACCAAAGTTTTAAATTCCCAGAAATTGTGACTAACTTGAGTTTTAATGGGAATAGTAGGGACAAGATGTTGAAGTTTGCAGAACGCAATAACTGCATCAAGAAAACAGCATGTTTGCTTCTGTTCGGTTTCATCAGCACTTACTGATACAAAAGAACCCTTACAGAGGTAACTAGTTGCAATATGACGCATAACTGCCACCAGCAAAGATTGAATATCACCAATAATTCCCAAGGGAACAATATTACCATCCTGCAAGTATACATCTCCAATGTTATATAGCAAAATATAAGAAATGTAAAACTCGAATGACTAGAGCTATTTTAACATTCTCCATTAGCATCTTGGAGACATAAGCTGCTGTATAAATTTTTAAAATGAATATATGGCAAAAAGATACGGTGAAATAGTCATCAACAAGATCAGCATTTACTGTGAGGAATAAATAAGGACTCACATTGATAGAGGTCTTCAAGTGCAAAACACATTGAGAAATTGCCTTCACTTCCTCTGTTAACAAGTTATTCCAGTGCTTGCCTACATTTTCTTTTGCTACTGTGTCGGCATAATATGCACTAAGCTCAATCTTCTGTGCAAATAGTTTACAATCATCAACACCAGTTAGTACCATGAGAAACTGCAGTTTCCGTCGGTGAGAATTCAGATAAACCTCAAGATCCATTGGCTTTGTCTTCTCACAAGCTTTAAGTAATATATCTAGAGCCAAAAGTTCAGTAGATGCTAATCCTTCTGCTTTCTTATCACCAGCAGGGGATGGCAATGCATCAAGGTAAACACGGTGTGTAGAGAGTATAAGTGGAGCTAATGAATCTATGCAATCCTGATACATTTCTTTCTCAATCATCGCAAATATAGTCTTCTCAAGAAGAAACTCAAGTTTCAACAAATTAATTTCGTAGAGAATTCTGTTTATAGTTAAGTCCGAATTGATTTTTAGGTGTGGCAGCTGGACAGAATAATGAGAATCATTCCTTGTTTCCTTGTTTGTCAAAAGAGACAAGGAAATACATAACTCTTCATAAGCTTTTGCCTTGTCACCATCCACGATTGATAATTTACCACTTAGCCAGAAGAAGCGAATCCAAAAAGAATTTTTACAGCTCAGTAATGAATTAGATTCCCAGAAATTGGTGTCTGTAACCACCAATGGTCTATTCTCTTGATAATTCTTAATTGACGAGCAACTTCCCTTTCCCACTACATGCATCAAGTGGAAAGGATAATCCAAAGCAACAGATTCTATTATTTTACAGAGATGGAAGGATGCTTCGGACATGAATTCAGTAAACTTTAAAGAATTAGATGGAAAAGATCCAAGGTCATAGTATAGTTCAGCGAGAAAAAGACTGCATTCAGGAGTCCGATCCTGTCCCCAACATCTTGTCAATTTTTCCAACTCTAGGAGTTTGGAAAATGAATCTTGATATGCAATGCCCCTATTTGCAGCTTTTTCTAAAAGCAAGTGACCGAGATGGTAAGCACCATAGTTTTTTGAAGTTTCTCTTACAAATTGAGATACCTCATCATGTTCAGTATTACTAGGACATGAAACAGAACAACCAGATGCATGATCAGAACCGCTGCTTCCAGCTCTACCAACAATAAAAGGTTCTAAAAATTGAATTACAACTTTCTCCATGTCCTTACCATTGGCAAAATCCAATTCTTCTTTTCCTGGTTTACGACTCCTAAGCCTCTCAAGACGACTGCTCCGCCTTTCATGAGGCTGTTCATCAAAAAAACTTGGTTCTCCTTGTTTTACAGCAATAGCTTTTTCAGAGTAACTCTCACCAACTGAGACACCCCCATTACTTAAGACAGAATGAAATTTTCTCTTTTCAGTAGGTCCAACATAATTCAAACGAGGCAAATGAATAGCTATCCTGACATCTCCAGATTTTTTTTCATCATTGCCAACATTATAGGCACTACTATGCAGTGGACGTAGAATACCTAGAAGCTCATCAGCAAGGGCCACCCAAGAAAGTTCAGAAAGATGTAATTCAACATTCTTGTTTGGGTTTTTACTAGCAATTGCCCCATCAAGAACATCATCAGTTGCTTTCCTCTTGTCAAGAAATTTCAGACGGGCATGCTTAGGTTCAAGCCTGTCTATACCTCTAGGAGCAAATGGTATTGGTTCCGAATTTGTAATAGTATTTTTCACATGCAAAGCACGCAAATGTGAGGGCCAATGCCTTACAATCAACTCAGCAACAGAAAGGCATGCAACCTCATCACCAATGGCAATTAGAACCTCCAATAGTTTCTCCATGCAATTCCCTGCATGCACAGAAGCGAAATAATTTCATTTCCTGAAGATAGCTAAAATCTAGGGAAGTCAAAACGATTAAAGCAATAGTTGATTTACTACAAAGGAAGACCATATATAGATAAACTTCAAAAGAAGGAAAAGAAAATATTTAGGCTTACAATTATTAGGGCTACAGAGCAGCCCCTGCTCAAATGCCCAGCGCGATATGCTTAGCAAACCCATTGAACATGACAGAGTTCCTAGCTGGTTCCAGACAACAGAATCTTTTGTATCAATTTCAACAGCTTGAAGATAGCAATGCAGTGCATTCTCGTAATGAAGTGAACCTTGTTGAAGAAAAACAGTGGCCAGATTTTTCAGGGCCAAAAATCTGTGGAAAACAGAAAATTATAAAAATTATTTTGGTCCAGATGACCCATTATCAACTTTTTACTTCCTAGTGATCAAATCAGCTTACGATCTTAGCTCCTACTGATTAAAAAAATAAACCATTTAGAAAAATATAAAATTTTCAAATGGATTTAAAGCAGGACGAGAGAGACACAGACCTGAGCTGAAGCAAGTGATCATCACTAGGTTTACTGTCCACCTAAAGTTGTAAAGAAAAAGAACAAAAACCAACAATTTCTAATTAGAATTATATTGAAAAGAACGAAGAAAAAGGGAAACAAAGAGATACCTGAGCATTTGAAATCAAAGGATCCTGGAGGACAGACTCCAAAAGTTGTCGGGCTTTGTGGTATTCTTTGGATTGTAACTTGAGAAGGCCGTCGTGGTAGGTTTGCGTGAGATGGAATTCCTGAAATTTTTGGCTTTCTTCTGAATTTAGGAAGAAAAACAAACGGAGAACGCAAGCAACAAACTTACCTGAGCTTCTTTGGTGGGAGCTAAGGGCTCCCACTGCTCTCTAGAGTCTGTATCGTTAATTGCAGCAATTGCAAACTGCAACACGCACGTAAAGTAACTATAAAGAAGTCTTTCTATGCAGCCACTACTACTCAGACCAATTAATTTTGCTTACCATTATCAAATCTCCCGCTTCAACAGATGGAAGATTACACCACAGTTCAGTTTCTCTGGGTTATGTTTTTGTTTTCTATTGAAAAAACCAAACCCAAACCTTGTCCTTTTATTTTACAATGCTGCTGCAACGCTGTCGTTTCCATTCTCCTGACTCTCAGCTTTCGGACTAGCCACGTCACGTCTCTCCCTCTCGAATCATGGTAATCGCTGACATTGTATATTGCCATTGTAACAACACGAAGAACCTGAATCTCTGCTTCTGCATATTGCAAATGATACCAACTTCTACTTCCAAAATATTTTATGGAGAAAGCCACTTCCTTTCTTCTTGGTGGAATCAATTTCGACAATTTTTTAATTTTTAAGGTACTTATTTTGACCAAAAAAAAACATAAAATAAATATTGTTCATTATCTTTTACCATTTCCAATTTCCTAAAAGTCCACTTTTGTGTTCTTATATTTTTCTTTTCTCATAGAATAATTTAAAATTCTATTTTGAATGTAACATTAATTAATGTCAAAACAGATGCTTCTTTGGAATTAAATTCTTGTTATGTATCTCAATCACTAATTCTTAATTCTCTTTTTTTAAATTTTTGTAAGAAGTAATCTTTTTAACTGTTAAATCTTTTTTTGGCAATTCTTGCTTTCCATTACGCTAATTTTTTCTTAATTGTCAATTCTATAATCATCACATCTTAAAATCTTGAACTATTTTATGTTGAGATGATAGATATTTAAAATATTTTCTTTTTATTATTGTGAATCTTGATTTGTATTTTAATACACTAGCTCAAAAATGGTATCTATTAGGGAAGTTCAATTGAATCAAGATAAAATATTGCAAAAATACATACAAGGGCAACAATTTGAAGAATCAACACTGTTTCAACTAATACAATATAAGAGAACACGGTAAAGAGGTGTAACATAAATGGAAATCATGCTCATCCATCGCTATCCAGACTTGTTCAACCTTTTAACTCTTCCATTATTATCATTGATGAACGACAATGACCTGAAAATTGAGAAGGATGTTTCTTATGGTAACATTATTGTTATAGATGATGTGGATTCATTAATTTATTACTGATGAAGCTACATCAATATATGAACAGAATATTATAGAGAATCCTATTAAGGCAAGTTTTAACTAATGTAAAACTCCCAATATTCGCAAATATACGGATCGTGACTTGTAGTATTAAAGGTGTCGATCTCACGAGGAATTAGTTAAAACTAAATAAACCTAACTTTTTCTAAGGAGAAAAAAGATTATTAAAATAAAATAATGATAGAAAATTAAAGCAAATAATCAAATGACCAATGAGCTACCACAAATATGTAAGGAAAATCATGGATGAAGCTTAGGATTCATTCTATCGTTATTTTGCTCCCTAACCTTTATTGATTCAATTATGTGTTGATTCTAAATCTTCTATGGGATTTACTACTCTTTCTCAAGACCCAATCAATTAATCCTAATTGATTACAAAATTTCACATTTTGCAACCTCTCGATTCACAAAATCTACATAATGTTTTAAACTAGTTCTTAAGTAATCTATCGAATAATTGGGTTTTCACACAAGATCTCTCTTTGCATGATTACCAATTTGATATTTGAGAGATTTATTAAGTCACTAACTCTCGTTACCTAACCTAACCGGATTACTTTCGACTCACTCTTTCGATCTATTATCAAAGTACTAGCATACCTAAACATCACAACACTAGAAAATTGAATTGAAATCAACAACAATCAAGTCACAAAACAATTCAAGAATAAATCCAAATCTAAAAATTAGAGCATCCTAAATGTGAATAACATATTCAAATCCAAGTTACACATCAAATTTAATAAAATAAACAAAGGAAAGAAAGAAAGAACTTGATTTAAACTCAAACTTGAAATCTGGAATTTCTGGATTACTCTTCTTGCTCCTCCTTCTTATCCTCTCACTTTGGAAGATGGTGGCTACTCTTTTTGAGTGTTTTGTGTTCTTAAATAGTTCTTAAGGCTTTTAGGATTCTTTCTAGAGTTTACCCATTTAATTTGGTTCAAAAAATAACCTCAAAACATTAAAATTACAAAAGAGTTGTGTTATGAAAAAGTTGAAGTTTGTTAGAATAGATGTCTGTGCTCTCTGTCACGATCGTGGCAAGACAAAACACCTTCATGATAAAGATCTTATAGGTAAGTCTCTCACACTGGAATGAAATTTCTTTTGTTCAATTCTCGGTTGTGTTGTTTTCCAAGAAAATTGAAATTAAGGTGGAATGGGCCACTCGAAGTACTAAAGGTGTTTCCATATGGAGCCGTGGAATTGGAAAATCTGAGAACGAAGGAAACCTTTAAAGTGAATGGACATCAAGTGAAACCATATTTAGAAGGAGCAATTAAGAAGAAAACCGTAAAATCTATCAATTTGAGCGACCCACCTAAAACGTGACTATTGAAGCGTCCAGCTACAAGATATTAAAGAAACGCTAAATGGGAGACAATCCATATAATTCATATTTTGTTTTTCAATTATTTGTAATTCCTATTTTGTTATTATCTAGTTTAAATCTTTATTAAAAATTTGAAAAATTGGGTGTGAAAAAGGAGTCATGGCACCCTCACACCCGTGACTCCTTTTATAAAAGCCACTCTAAGCCCTAATTTATTTTCATTTCTATCTGTCTTCTTTCAGAGAACATCCATCTCGGCAGTCGAAGCTTTTTCTCCACCATGAGCACCACCCACTGTTCTCCATCCTTATAGACGACAACTCCCACCGTTTGTTGGACCCCGATCCTTAAGTGGCAATTTAGAGATATGAAATGAAATTCAATGAGTGCTTTGTATATGAATTGTGTTTATAGATGTTTTGTGCCTTAAGGAAAATTGATGAGAAAATATTTGAGGACTTTGATATTTGAGTAAATTTGTATGGATTATGAGAGTAAAGTGAATGAGTTAATTGAAATGGAAGTTGAAATTAAGAAATAAAGAGAAAAAGTGTAAAAATTTGAAGAATTAAGAAAGTTTGACTTTTTGGGGATAAAAGTTGACTTTTTGATTTAGGCCAAATTTGAGAAAATGATCTTCATGAAACTTGTAGCTTATGTTGAGAGCTTTCCGTAGCCATAAAGTTTGATATTTTTCGATATCGGGAGTGGAAGTTATGATCAGTCAAAGTTAAGTATTATTTTACTTTGTTTTGTGAAAATGTCCATAAGTGTACATTTAGGTGCACTGTGCTTTGAGGCCAATCGTCGTACTGATTTCGTCTGAATTGGAGTAAGTGGTCTACATGAAAGTTGTAGCTTGCTTTTCAATCTTTCCAACGCCATAAAGTATGCAATTTTTGGATGTGGAAATTGCAAGATATGAAATTTGGAAGTTTGGTTGTGGTATAGGATGACAAATAACAGGGCAGAATCTTTGAGTGAAAAATTGACCTAGTTAGAGGTTGAAATTGCCTTTAAGTGCTTCATGAAAGTTTTAGATTATGTTTTGATCTTTC
>JANIJF010000001.1:35829480-35842577 GCA_024520955.1 Erythroxylum bequaertii
ATCAGATTTCGGAAAGTTTGAGTCTAAGGTTTCCAACGCGCTTCGACTCTTTCCTAAGATTTTTGTTCTCGGATGTCGGACAATTCGTTTGGTTCGTTTTTCGTCTTACGTTTTTGTTAAGTTTTTCATTTTCCGATTCGCTTTTCTGACTGGGATCCGGTTCCGAGATTGGGTTCCAACAATATTATCTTGTCCACATAACTTGCAAATCAATTCTAACATGACAAGTCTAGCAACTCCCCAAAATGCATATAATCATGCTTATAGTTAAAAAACATTTCAGGAGCCAACACAATCCAACAATGAAAGAAGTGGTAATGAAAGAAAATTTAAAACTTTTGGATGCAGGTATAATTTACCTAATCCTGGACAACGAATAGGTAAGTCCAGTGCATGTTGTGCCCAAGAAAATTGGTATGACAGTGATACGAAATCAGAATGATGAGTTGGTACTAATGAGGGTACAGAATGGGTGGAGAATGTGCATACACTTTAGAAAGCTTAATTTAACTACTAGAAAGGACCATTTCCATTACTCTTTGTGAATCAAATGTTAGAAAGACTTGCTGATAAATCATTTTTCTGTTTTTTTATGTAATACCCCACTATTATAGGGCATAGGGCATTCAAGAACATCTAGAGGGCATTCAAGAACATATCCTATAAGAATGACATGTTAGAGCAATCAACAAGCCATAGATTCATAGACTTACTGACTTATGTTCAAGTCGTAGAGCTGTAGAATTGCTATCTCCCACGAGACAAAGCCAGAAAGTCACAAACTTATTGTCTCGTATTCAACAATTCATAGATTTGTAGACTCGTAATCTCCTACTCGACAAACAATAACTTGACAAACATTCAATCTAGCTAAAAAAGATGTAGAATCACAGATATACACTCACACTAGACAAGCATTAGAGCAACCATAATGTCCTGCTAGATCAGAGATGGACAAGCATACAACTAAAAATGGATAACATACAGCTCGTGCACGTAACTTAAAGTACTTTGGTCTATTAAATCTTCTTAATCTTCCTTAAGATCAACGAGGGAAAATGTTAACTTTGGTCTATTAAATCTTCTTAATCTTCCTTAAGATCAACGAGGGAAAATGTTACTCCTCCCATAAAGAGCACACTTCGCTCCTCAAATCGTGGCTTGATCTACTACTTGTAAGAAGACAAAGGAACGATGTCTCAAGATTCAAACTCTCCAACTCTTCCTAATGAAGGGAACGAATCCACATGTAAGGCCCAAATTGTATCAACTCTCATATATAAAATGAGTTACTACTTGACAAACAGAAATTTACATCTCTCTTTCCCTAAACATTCTCTTTAGGTCTGCGCTAACTTTAATAAAGTGCCTATACCAGAGACACTCTCCAACCCTCTGTTGGATGTCTTGAAGTTTAATAACCAGATACATCAAAGGTTTACCTAACCCATTGAAAGATGATAAATTTTACCAACATCAATATCGCACCTTTATTTTTTGGGTATCGAAAAATAAGATACTTGTAATGCTGAGATCCCTTGTAAATAAAAATGTGATATAAGATGGAAACAAGAGCTTAAAGTTCCATGAATTCAAAATTTATTTTAAGTGATTTTATACTGGCTAATTCCTTGAATATAATCAAAATTTAAACCCTAAATGAAATGATAGGGCAAACATTAGAGTTTAAAATGCATCTTTACCAAAATCTAAAATCAAATACATGAAAAGGTGAAATTAGCAAGATTTTAACGTCAAATTAATGTTCTCCACAATGTCTCAAATCCCATATAAAGTGACAAATCAGGTGGCAGAACATACAAAGGAGAAAGAAGTCAATAAAACAAGGGAATTACTTCCATACAACAGCTCACATATCAAGTACATTAAACGACAGAAACCAGAAATGCATCCTCCCTGATTTGAAGTGCTGCTCAAGTCATGCTAGGGCTCTTCTTTACCCTTATTTGTTATCCTTTAGGATCTGATATTAGAAGGCAGTTGCTCTTTATCCACTTCATTGATAACTTTGGGCCTCATGAAGCTAGGCTGGTTAGTTGAAGATAGAAGCCTAGCCCACATCCTGTCAGTAATGACTACCTTGTTCTGCTTCTCAATTATACGCTAAAACAGAAGTATTATCAAACCATAATTAAAGTTTCTCTCCAGAATAATTGATGTGAAAAATAGAAAGCAGAATTGAAAAGAAAATAAGGATGTAGGAATGTAACGTACGTGGAGATGCTAATGGGCTTGCAGAAAGAAAAACAATGCCCACAAAAGAAAAAACCAGAAGAAAAAAAAATTTCTGGGCCAAAATAAAAAAAAGTCAATTGCATATACTAGAACATATATCTTAAACTTCTCCTGCATTTCCAAGGAAATTATTCGCTTTGGCTGAGAAACATACATTGAAAGGAATGTAAGTATGTCTGGTATTGACAAGTCCAACGGTGAAGCCAGTATATCCTGCCATTGCTCCATGAACTGCACTTTGAGCAAGTAGAGTGCAGTAGACATTATCAGAAGCATTGCTTGGAATAGCACGTATCATATATGTGGGATCTGAAGAATATTTTGGTTATAGCTCGCATGTGCATCAAAACAATTTCAGTTGAAAACTCTAATGCATATAAGTTATACCTATATACTTGAGAGTGATGCTCAGCTTATTTTCTTTTGCAAAATGATCCTGCAGCACAAATTAGAACAAACTCTTAAAGAAGGAATAACTTAGCCATTTTAGATGTCTGCGCAGTCAATACAAAAACCACAAGTATATTCATACCCCAACTTTTTCCACAGAGAAACTATTTTTACAAAGCAATTCAAAATTGATGGACACATTGGTATACTTAATCCTCATATCAAGATGTAAAAGGACTAATACTCCGTTGAAAAGGAACTTCTGAACAATTGAATTTATTTAAAATGCTTTTGCTGCCATTGATAATAAAAGGAAAAAAGAATGAGGATACCATCATTAACCTTACATCTTCAATATGTAACTGCTATTCTGACAAACATTCTGCTCCTTTGGCAATCATAATTATATCAAATGACAGTCATCCAGATTACCATTGCTATGAGCACTATTAAGCTCGTTTTATATGGTAAGCAATACCTTGATCCTCTGAGATATCCACAAGCCCACATCCTTCAGTAGCTTGTTTCCTGAAGCATCTTGCTCATCAATGGATTGCAGACTCTCAGGAAGAAGATCTGGTCCTGCTCCTTCAGCAATAACAATAACCATGTGCCCATTTTCTTTCAGTCGTTTGTCAATGAACTCAAAAAGCCCACCTTTTCCTTCAAGGTAGAAGGGTGATTCTGGAATCAAACAACAGTCTACATCTCGGCTAGCCAGGGTAGCATACATTGCAATGAAACCTGGGTTAAAAATCCAAAAAGATTGTAGAAAGGTTCAGTAAGACTGATGAAGAAATCAGAAAAGTAAAAGCATACTCAAGAATATTGATCATTCCACTGTGGCTTTTAGTAATTCTACATGCTGATGATTTAACTTGCCACTGTAACGCCCCATTAGCTTCACTAGACCAATTCCATTCTCCACACTTTCTGCTTCAACATGTGCAGCATTAATTGCTCGTTGAGCTTCCTCAACCGCAGTATCAAAACCAAAGGACTTGTCAATAACCTGAACCAAGCAAGGAAACCTAGCATGAATCAAATTCAAACATCAATGGCTCCAGCAAAGTCTGAAAACCAAGTAGAAAATTCATTAAATTATAAAAATATAAAAATAATTATGAAGCTAACATAAGCATCCATTCATGAATACTATAACTGAGTAGAAAATGTGAAGGAGTCAGTCAAATAAACCAGAAGTGGAGGTTGAGTACCGGAATGTCATTATCAATGGTTTTCGGAATGCCAGCAACAGCAACTTTGAGGCCCCGATTTCTTATTTCCTGCATGGTTTCCAGGGGTAGTTGTGACACAGAGTTTAAAGTAATGCTATGAAAGCATAATTAGAGTTACCAAACAATCATCATCAATCTAAGAAAATTTTGATAGGTGTTTCATATTGAACAACCATCTTCTGTAAAAAAAAGATGTTCATGAGCTTCCTATAATAGTGGTTGTGATGTAGAACCAAATACAAAGAGAAGCTATCCAAAGAGAGATCTTATTCTCAAGAAAAACTTGCATCTCTTAATCAGGTAAAAGGATCATGGAGTAGTTTCAGCTGATGATTCATATCAAAATAAGAATGCAAAAACAAGAAAAAAATGGGAACAGATGAAAGAAGTTAAGTTTGACGATTTGAAAATTGTTTGTCTTTGTGCTCTGCTACACTTTGTAGTCAATGAAATCATTATCATCGTCATTGAAAGTCATTTTAATTCTCTCTAGGAGTTATGCATGAACTTACCTGATAAATAGCTGCTGCTCCCTTTTGAGTTCCATCACCTCCAATTATATAAACCTGGACCATGAAGCAGATTTTCATCCAAAATGTTAAGCTTGTTAGGAAACAATAAAATCATTAACAGAAATGCAACAAGAATCTTTCTCAATTTCTAATGCAGACCTGATTGATCCCACGATCCTCAATGCTATCAACTATCTTTGATGTATCATGGCCACCTCGAGATGTCCCCAGGATAGTACCACCACGCTTATGGATGTCATTGACAACCTTAGGTGTTAAACTAATAGTGTTTTTGCAGTAGAAACCCCTATAGCCTCCCTATATAAAAATCAACCAGAAATGCTGGTGGGATACCAAATTGACAACTGCAATATCATCATCTTCAACAACATTTAGTTATTAAAATCATTACAAAAATCCTGAATTAGGATATCTTTTTCCATTGAGAGGATGGAGCCCCAGGATAAGTTTTGAGGAGTGGGATGAGAAGGAGGTGGGGATTAGAGGACTCGTTTTTCAATAGGATGAGAAGACATGGGGATTAGACGACCCATTTTTCAAATCCCAAGTAATCACTTTCTAGTTACATGAGAAAGTACAGGATTCACTTATAATTTTACCACATTCATATAGGCAAGTACCTTCAAGAAAATAATAGATCCTAGAATAAGAAAAGTTGGACTTGAAGGATGTTAAGAGCATCCACTTACATCAATTCCAAGGACTTTGCTGGCGCCATACATATGATAAAGGCCACAAACAATTTCCCTTATTACTGTGTTGAGCCCTGGACATAGCCCACCACATGTAACAATACAAGCATGAACATCATCTGACTTGAAATAAACCTGCACATCATTTTATGGAAATTTATGCACCATTATCAGCACATGATAGTAATTCCAGTATTATATACCCCATTCAACATATTAAAAGTCTTTCAGAGAATCAAAAAGCAAGTATACCTTCTGACGAGGTCCAGCACGTCGAAAGTGAACCCCTCGTGGGCTATCCTTGTGAACCACGATCTAGAATCATAATAGGTCACACATAATTAGTAGATGATCCTGATCATAACTTCACAAATATAGAAGAAAGTTGTCAAATAGGTCATGCACAATTGGTAGATGATCCTAATCATAACTTCAGGAATATAGAAGGAAGTTGTCAAATAAAGAAATAGTTATCAGAACCAGTTCCCTATTCCACATGTGTAAAGCCGTACAATTAAAACTTCTAGAGATAATGTGGTGGCATAACATAATACAATAAAGTTTACATTTAACGTTTAACATAATACAATAAAATTTAAAATTAATGTTTTTTTTAGAATTAAGTTTACGTTTAATGTTAAATGAACTTAAACCTCCAAATTCTTAATAATGCAAGTTTCATTCCATATGACTATAATAACTTCTGTCCAACTCTACAAGATTATAATTTCTAAGATGCATAATGGCCTCGTACTGTCAAGCAAATCCAGTCACATGGCATGGCGCAGGCAATTACATTAAGGGACTGCTTGAGTATTAAAGATATATGTAAGTGTACAAACCCAAAACTCCCCTAATTAGGAAAAGCAGGCGGGTATCAAAAGTGTACTACTACCATAACCATGAAAATGGGGCATTAGGTATGAGACAGCAAAACTAACCTTTTGCGGCACAGTATCATCGAGATGAACAAAGTACTGCCTAAAACACACAATGCAAATCACATAGGAAAGACAAAAAAAATTGTCCAAAAAACAACACAGAGTGATAAAAATAAAGAAATTCGAAAATAAAGTTGCGACTTACCTGACGACAGAATAGGCAGGATTGTCCTGTAAAGGGTTTGGATAGGTCTGGGACACAAGATCAAACCAACAATATGAAACAAGTAGACCAAGAAAAAGGGGATGACATACAGAAGGTGAATATAATAAGATCCAATGTTGGAGCATATGTGCTCATATTCATTTAATTAAACTAGAACCCGAAGAAGCCATTACGACAATATCCCATCCCCATCAAGTCCACCCTGAGTTCATCAGCTAATCAAAAGGAAAGACATACACGCATATGCACACGAAACCATAGAAAAGAAAACAAATACAACTAGTGTGAACTTGGAGTCAGTTTGATCCTGTATAAAACTGGAAGAGAACTTACAAGAACAGAGTAAATAAAACATGAGCAAAACTAGAGTTGGCAATCTCATTAGGATATACAGATAATCCAAAGAAAATCATATCACAGAGATAATGTAAAAGGAAAAAGAAAGAGAGATGAGGGAGGCGTACGGGGAGATGAGGAATGTAATCGGACAAGTGAGGCACATCTTCAAGTAGATAGCCAGCCTCACCATTCACTAGTTTCATTTCAGTGCTTGCGTCCAAGGCCCCCATTTCATTTCTTTCATACACGCGCCGCTCGGATAATGGCGTCTATTTATAGGAAGCACAACAGTTTAGTTTGGATGCCAATTTCAGACATTCCACTGGCGGAGAAACAAGCAATTAATTACAAGCAGCCTATAACGCCCACTGGTTTCCTGTTTTCAAATGTTGGCTTTTGCTGTGCAGGGTAAGACGGAGCATGATTATGATAACTATGAGCAAGTGATTAAAATGAAAATAAAATATATATTCTATTGTATGTATGTATAAGTTAATATTGCCATGAGCTAATAATTTAAATTCAAATAAACAATTTGATTTGATAATGCAAATATATACTGTTTATTGCAAAATTTTGAAATGTCCAATATCTCTACTAATAAAAGCTCTTTAGCCAACCAAACTGACACTTATTTGTAATCAAAAGTCTTTTATCTCTCCAACGTGTAAATGCAATTATCTGATAAAAATATGCTGAAGTGAACCATTTGATATTGAGAAAGGTGATTTCCCACCTTTCACTCCTGCCCCTCCGCCAAACTCTTCCATAATATGATTCCAACTTCCACTTCTCACCACCTAAGGAGATCGGGATATGCCTGAGTTTAAAGCCCGAAACTCACAACTGACGGGGGTCATCCTTGTTCTGAAAATTATTTTTGGTACAAAAATCCGTCGCTTTGAAGAAGCAGCTGATAGTTGGTTGGTCGTTAATTCTTTTTTTTGAGATTAAAATTAATTATAACTCTAATTAAAACTTAACTGAAATTGAAATTTTATTAATTAAGTTACTAAACCCTATTATAAATAGGCTTAAAGTTCAAAATAAGTTAATATTTATATTATGTTTTGGGAAGTCTTTTAGTGTGTTTATAAGGATTGATTAAAAGATTATCGCATGTTTATACTTAGAATTATGTTGCTGTGATTGTTTGTTTATGTTTTAAGTATTATATGATTTAGGGCATGATTTTAGACCTTAATCTTATATTCTTGAGATGTTTTGATGTATTTGTTAGTAAATGAACCCAGATAAATAGAGAATGAAGGAAGTTGCAGTATGCTTGGGCTAAAAGGTAGAGTCACGATAGTAACATGAGTGCCGTGGTCATAACATTAAGGTTTCTCCCTAGTGTCATCATCGTGACAAAAGAATTTTATGTTGTGTCACGATTGTGACACCCCCTATCACCAACATAATAAACACTTGTTAGATACAGGGTTTTCCATATGTTTTAATATTTAGAGGGCATTTATAGGATAATGTGATATGGGTAAGTCCTAAACTTAACCCTAACTCACTTATTTATTATAAATGAACATTAAGAGACCTACAAGAGGCAACCACCATCTTACCAAATTGGGGAAAACACAAGGCTGCCATTGTCTTACCAACTCAAGTTTTTCTTCTTGTTTTGTTTATTGTCTTTAAGTTTGATCAGTATGACTGATATTGAGATTTGTGCTTGACTTTATTTTGTGACTTGAACACTTAAATATAATATTTTAGGTATTATGAAATTTGTATTTGCTTATATACTTTGACAATTAATCGAGAGAGTGAGGCAAAAGTAATCTGATTAAGATGGGTAATGAGAGTTAATAACCTAATAAGTCAAGCAAATATCAAATTGATGATCATATAAAGAGAGATCTTGTGTGAAAACTTGATTATCCAATACATTGCTTAAGAACTAGTTGAAAACATTAAGTTGTTTTTGTTAATCGAAAGATTGCAAATTTAAGATTTCGTTATCAATTGGGGAGTATTAATTGAGGTTAAATGATTAGTATTTGAGAAAGAATAATCAAACTATTTGAAAATTTAACATCGACACTAAATTAAATCAAAAGTGGTAAAAATGAGCAAAATAACAATAGAAAGAATTCTAGACTTTTATTCTTGAGCATTCTTGTTTTATTGTGACAACTCAAATAATAAGTGATCTAAGATCTCAATAAAATTTGATTGTATTAATTTCTGAATTTATTTATATTCAACTCATATTTGATTCCTTAATTTTTATTCAAATTATTTTTCATTACCTTCGGTAAAGTTAGATTCATTTAATTTTAACTAATTCCTAATAGAATCGATATCTCATTTATTACAAGTTTACGATCTATATAATTGTGAATATTGAAAGTTTTATATTAAATAAAACTTGTTCAAGTACCTAACCTTTGTAGAAAGTTCTTTCTAACATATTTTGTTGATATTATTAGAGACTAATCACTTATAAAACTATAATATTTGAGGTAAGTCAATTTTAGAAATAATTCAAGAAAAATAAAAAAAATCAAACATATACAAATTATAATCCATGTTTTATTATATTTTATGCGTTAATTATTTTTATAAAACTTATGTGATACTGACTTTCAAAAAATTATTAAAAAACTTTGTTCTTATTTCGCTACGCACATGCCCCCAAATTTTCAATAAACAGACTAGAACGTTAGTAGACAGTTAACATCAGAGGTACAAGAAAATACTCCGGAAATATAACAAATTCTTAATCGTCGACACAGAAGTTTCTGGACACTAGTACTGCATAGAAAGTGATGTGTTGTTGGCTTATTCACCTTGTTACAGCCTTACATCGTACGTATTTATAGAGAGAAATAAGATCTTTTGTCTAATATTACTCTGTCTTATTCTGTCTCATAAAATCTTAGTCATTTATTTTATGAGACTCACACGAAACCCATATAAATAAATGACTGAAATTTATTGGACACAATAAAACATCATAATATTGAACAGAAAATCTGAACTCGTCTAAAAAACCACAAGCCACTAAAAAGGCCTGTTTTTAAGAGGATAACCCCAAAATAAGAAATGATATTGGGGGGCAAGAAACATAGTTATCTAAGAATGGCGGAAAGAAAGACTACTCGGTGAGTCAATTCTCACTACAAATCCATCTTCTGCATCAGACTCATCACTGGATTTATCCAGTGCTTCGTTCTCACTTGCCTTTCTACCCTTATCTGAAGGGCCAGGGGCCGTTGCAGTTAACTTTCTAAATTCAAGATTTTTTGATATAGTAGTAGGGCCTTCAGATCTTACAGAAGCTAGTGGACGCCCATGAGACCCAGCTCTCAAAAGCAATTGACTCTGAGATCGCTTCAATTGGTTGTTTGGAAAGCTTTGGCCCATGTCAACCTTACCAAATGAAAGGATTAGACTTCAGGTGAAACAAGCAACCAAGACACACATGGCGTTCTCAGACAGAAAAAGATACGGGATAACGTCCACTAATAGCCAGACAAATTTCCCAGAAAAATATTGAAAAAGTGTACTTTATAAAATTTTTGGCATTGTAAGCTTCCCTTCAATATAAATGAAGAGGTCTATCTAGAGCAATAATATATTGAATAAGGCCCAATATTTAGTACTTTAATGCCATGCATCTTTCCTTAAGCCGGGCCACAACTACCAAGTTAAGTCCGTGGAAATTATTTATTATGTGGCCATCGTCAGAAAAAGCAAAAGTAGGTTCATCAAGGTCCATCTAGATAGAGAGAATCAAATAACATTGAAATTTACCATGCTTCCAAAGATGCTCAGTTGCATTGCTCTTGCTGACAAGCTATTTGATGGTTGACAAGCGCCCCTAGGTTTCTGTTTATGTTGCCTTGGCTTGTAGAAATGCTCCGGCCAACTCATAAGACGACCATGCTGTCTACTTGGAGTTCTATGGTTACACTCGACTGAATGTGATAGAAACGATGATGACCTTCTCTGTAGAGAACTGTGAGTCTCAAATGCTGTAATGTCAAAAACTATTACTCTTGCATTCGTCTCAACCAGATACCGTGATTCTTGGTGATAGTAACTGGCTGCATTTGCACCTGTTATGATCAACATCAATTTCTTAACCAAAAAGGACTCATTTCTTTGTCAGGCATCACCAAATACTAGGCAGAATATAAATAAGTAGCTGAAAATATATGTTCCCATGCTTCTTTTTCTAACCCTGCACATGCCTCCCCTCCCTTACCCTCTCCCCAGGCCTTCACCACCTTCTTCCTCTGTTTTCCATATTTTGTGGTGGAATAAGCAGAGTGCATTAATACTGACCAATTTGTTTCCCAAACATCATCACATTACCTTTTACATAGGACATTAGTGGAATGTGTTATTATTAAGATTTTACTGTGAACTAAATAAGGATTAGAACCGATTATGAAGGGTTTCTTTGTCGATAGACTTTAAACATACAAATAGAGGCTGAATAAACTACGGAAATCACACAACAAGGTCTAAGGATCACTCCTATGAATTTAGTCACTGTGCTCCCAAGGAAAAAGGCCGAAAATTATACTTCATGATCATAACAAATAAGATTATAATGTCTTAAATAAAGGACATTTTTTCTGTTATATCTAAGATTAAGTTAAGACTTATGCCAACAAAAATATTGAAAGCCAGGTTCTCAAAAGGATAGTAAGCAAAACTCCTAGGAAAGACTAACATTTCAGTACAAAAGTAGTAGCTTACATCCCCACCAACTTAAAAGCAACACAGTTTGGACCATTGAAACTCCCACCTCCAATTTTTCAGAATAGATAACACAGAAGTCTTATTTACATTTAACTAACCAAAACATGACAAACATTAAAATATTTTGGAAGAATTAAACCTAATTTGTGAATATGTTTTCTTCTGTTATTCTTCCATTCTCCATTAATATAATACAATTCAGAAAATTCATCAACCTATCATAAAACCTTCATCACATTGAAACATTTGACAAAACAAATATTACCATGAAAGACAGGAAATAAACAACGATAATAGAATAGGGTTAAAGCTAACAAATCATGGGGATACGAATGTTGATCACACATTTTACGTTAACCAGAAAATAAAAGATTCAGTCATTGTTTTCAGTTTTCTTTCCACCACCAACCTACGTTAACCAGAAAATAAAAGATTCAGTCATTGTTTTCAGTTTTCTTTCCACCACCAACCTCGCCTCTTTTCCGCCTTTCAAGATAATATATATTACCTGAAATTTCTACATTTGAGGAGATTTCATTTGCATGTGGATATAGGAACCTTTGGCTTTCATGAGTAGGCAACAATGCTGCAGGAGGCGTTATCAATTTTTCTCCAGAACCATAGGCTTTTATGAATCCTTCTAAAAGAAAACCAATGGAAAGGTGAGGTACTTCTATCACTTCTCCCATTATATATGTGGTCATCATTGATCGCTCTACAACAAGGGCCCTAAGTTCTTGCATCGACATCTTTTCAAATACTTGAGGAAGCAAGAGTTTAGTAAGAACAATTGCACTTTCCTGAAATCTCAAAAAAAATAAATAAATTAAATTTATCAAGGAATATGGAGGAGACATATTGGCGACGTGTACAGATCAAAAAGCTGTTTTTGCCTACAGGAAACAAGACCCTAAACTAACTAATAGATCACTGAAACATCAGATGTTCGACAAAATTACCATCTTGGTGACACAAAAACCTTGATGAATTGAATATTAATATATAGGAGAATCACTGTCTTCTTACCTGCCAGAGAAAGTCTTCTACTGCAGGGTCAGACCTAACCATTGAAAGTATTTTCTCTCTTTCCAGGAAAAAGCAGAGTACTACTGTTTCTGTTATCATATCACATATATAAGGCTTTCCAGCTAGCACTTCATATAAACCCAGTGTGCTCCCATAGGGAAAGGTTGGATGAACAGAGTGTTTATTCTTTATGCTTTTACTCCTCCACTGCCAAACAAGGACTTTCACTCATGAATTTGTTTGCAAGGAAAATAGAAGTGGTATTCCTAAATAACTGCCTGCTACATACCAACTCATTCTAGAATTTTGTTTACCTTGACAATTCCATTAGAAATAAGCCACACACCACCGGGCTTAGAACCCTCCTTGTAAAGTGGCAAACCAAGAGGCTTCATATTATCTTTGACAGAACCTTCCAGTGGTTCACGTACTGTGGAAGGAAGAGCTCCCAAAAATGGATGAGCACTGATCAGGTTAGTTATTCTCGGAATCTTTACCAACGGAGGATTCCTTAGAAGTCTTTTTAAATCAGTCTGCAGTAGAAAGGTAGGAACATTGTGAAAGTTTGAGCAAAGCAGTAAATGTAAAGTAGAAAATAAAGCAAAAATTACCTGCACAGCATCGTGAAGATGAAGCGTTTCCTTTTCTTCCAATAACCCAATCTTCTCAAGGTTTTCCACATAATCAATTAAATGCCTATGACTGATTAACTGTTTATGGGATGTGTAACTGGGCATATGCATTCATACACCGATGCATAAACTGATAAAGGAAAATTGTGAACC
>JANIJF010000001.1:35883065-35903212 GCA_024520955.1 Erythroxylum bequaertii
TCAAAGAAAAGTTGGAAGAAGGACTAATGTGTATGTCTTATGTTTCTTCGGATCATGAACTAGCAAATATTCTAACCAAAGGGCTAAATGCTTCAAGATTTCATGATCTTATATGCAAGCTGGGAATGGAAGACATCTATTCAAGCTGTGTTGAAGAATAGAGATTTAGATAAGATCAATCTTACGGAATAAGATTATTGGAAACAAAAATCCCTATAATCAAGGGATTTCTGCTATAGACTTCTAGATATAGTTTAGTTCAGATTGATAACTATTTACTACTGGTTAAGTTGTATATATATATGTATCCCCGTATATTAAATAGAATATGTTTTTCCTAGAAATCTTAATATCGTGCATATTAGGCAACTAAGTTTTTGAATTTTGATTTAAAGTCCACATGAGAAAGACGTTTGTTACAACTTGACGAGTTAGATGAATTTAGAAGGAATGCTTATGAGAATGTTGAAATTTATAAAGAAAAGACTAAGTGGCATGACAAGCACATAAAAGACAAATAATTTCAACTAGGTCAACAAGTCTAGCTCTATAATAGCTGTTTGTGACTTTTTCCAGGCAAATTGAAGTCTCAGTGGTCTGGTCCTTATCAAGTAGTCGGCACTTAACCTTTTGCTGCAATTGAAATTTTGAATGAAAAAAGCAATGAAAGATTCAAGTTAATGGACAAAGGCTTAAGCATTAAGTGGTGGCCGACTATGTGCAGCAACCATCTTCCAGACGCTTGGAAGAACCATGAAAAGAGGGAGAAAGTCAAGCTAACAACTATAACTTAGAACTAAATTTCTCAACTTTCTTTATTTTATTTCTTTTTCCTTTTGAATTCAGTTATTTAGTGAAAGTTATCATTTTTCTTTCAAGAATCCTCCACCACCCAAGACATGAGTGGCACCTCAGGGAAGTTTCCTTACTCAATCTTTATGCATTATTTCTCTAACATTGGGGACAATATTACCTTTTAAGTTTGGACGTGGGAGAATTCCTTGAAATTTTGGTTGTCAGTTTAAAACTCAAGTTTATTAAAAATCTTTTAAAAAGAAAAACATGTCCTCGAGCTTAATTTTTTGTGATAAACTTCAATGCTCTAGAATGATATATCATTGCTAAAGAATATAACTTAGGGAAAATGCTTGATATTGCTTCAATTTTATACATAAACTGAAATTGTGTTTTTTTTTTAAGTCCAAATTTAATTGTGATCCATGACTGTATTGCGTTGGGATTATTGGAAACATGTTATGTGAATTTTGCTTGAGCAAAGTATTGTATTTGACTAACTCCTAAAAGTAGCTTGAGGGCCACCTAAGGCAAAATAACTGACTTGAGACCGTATTATATAAGTGATTTAGGCCATTTTTGGTTGTTTGAGCCTTTCTATTAAATATCATCACTAGCATCCCCATTGAGCCTTTATTGATAGTTATGAGCCTTTTTGTTATTCTTTCATAGCCTATAGTTATCCTAACCTTGAACTCAAATATTTATAACTTCACCCATGGGAGAACTAATTCGGTCATATAAAAGCATTCAGAGCTATGAAGGGAAGTATAAGGGTGGAGGTAGTTTGAGGTGGTTAGGTAAGTGAGGAGAGAGTGGCATTTTTCTCACCCAAAAATCTATATAAAGGGCTAAGTTTGGGAGTGGAAAATGCAACGACAATCACATTTTGGGGAAGTGAGCGACTCACTCCACATTCTGTATGGAATTTGTTGTCTTTACTGGAATTCGAAAAAAGCAAAAAAAGAAAAAAGAAAAAAAGGAAAAGATTAAAAAAAACCCGAGTTAAGTTTTAAAAAAATCTTAAGCAACTTTTGAGTGAATGTTGAGTAAAGAAAGTGAAACATGAAAAAAATATTGACTCTACAAGGAGAAATAAGGATGGAATCATAAAGGGTGGTAAGGTTGACAAGGGAAATGGTGAGGGAGTCATATTGAGCGTAGAAATGAAAGTTTTGATGTTGTAAAGTGACCAAAAAGGTGTTTTCTCACTTGAATAGTCCATTCCTTCCTTTGTTTCAACCATTTACCCTGGACCTTAACAGTACAAGCTTATTTAAGTCCTAATGATCTTTGAGACTGTCTTGAATCAACATTGGTGGAGATTGGTGCAAAAAGCAAACCCATGGGAGTTAGATCGAAAATTTGCCTTGCATATAGCTGGTTTGCATAACACTATCCAAGAAACTGAGTAGTAGCTTGATTGGTTAAGCATGATTAGAGGATGAAAAGAAGACGTAAACTTAATAATTGCATAATAACACTATCCAAGAAACTGAGTAGGAGCTTGATTGGTTAAGCATGATTTGAGGATTAAAAGAAGACATAACTTAAACTTAATACAGTATTCCTTTTTATTTTCTTTTCAACTCATTTAGATCCAATCTACTTTTTGCTAGCTTGCCTAGGTGGGATAGCCAAGTCATTCACCTTTAGGATACTGATCCAGTCAAAACTAATACAGACAAAATGAGAGTTCAAAAGGAGAGGGAGGGATTCCGGAATTTGGAAGTTTATCCATTTTGTAATTCTTTTGTTTGCTCAAGGACGAACAAACTCTAAGTTTGAGGGTAGTTTGATGCCTAAAAATTCTGCAGTAATATTTAGTATGTTTTCTCTATTCTAGCATAAATTTGTGCCCTATTTTGTTAATTTAGACTTCCAATTCATTGCTTAATTAGTTCTATTTTATTTTGCAGAAGTCTTGCTGAAATTTAGGAATTTTGGAGCTAAAATAGGAAGGATTGAAGAGATATGGTCAGATACTAATTCTATATGCAAAAGGGCTCCAAAATAGGCATACAAAAGTCTTCTACATCAAGAAAAAACTTCCTAGTCAGGATAGGGCATGGAAGCTACGAATTTTGCAGTATAAAAAGGAGCTGCCACATATCAGAGAGAACAATCGACATAACCGGCACAACCTGCACTCAAGAGAGAAGGCAGGGAGGAGGGGATTATCCTAGTGTCGGGGGTTTTCATTATATTATTTCCATCATGTTTCGTTTGAATTTATTACCAATTGTGTTTTTGTTTACAAACATGTTAACTTAATTTCTTTTTAGTGCCAAAGGGAAGCTGAACCGAACCTCATTCTGCCATGATTTGATTGTTTAATTGCTCTCCTTCAATGCATGAATTTATGCTTTATTTCGCTTTTAATGCTTTCTTTGATTTTTATGCATGTTGTTCATTAAAGCAACCTGAAACATGGACCTTTATTTGATACAAAGATGGAATTCTTACGAGATCTTGATAAAGCATAGCTAGAAATTACTAAGACAACCTGAAATATTGGACTCCTGGATAATTTTGGTGGTGATATTACATGATTCTCATTGATTTTTAATACATCTAGATAGTTTTTAATTGATTACACGACCTAAAAAACTGGGTGTTTGATGTCAAAATTTGGTTTAGATGGTTAGTTAGAACCTGAAATATGGCTGACTTTACTAGAGGAAACTACACAAATTCATGTAAAGAAAGAATGTTTTGAGCTTTTCATGGTAGAGGGGGTGAGCGAAAGATGAACTTTGGTACGCTTTTAGTGAATTAATTGTTTAAGTACTATTGCACTAATTTTTAGTCAATAACTGCATAATTGACAACTTGAATAGTAGTTGAAGGTGTGATTTTGAGTATTAGTGATCAATTCTCGTGCAACAATATCTATGCTGCTATACTATAATTCTAGTGCACTTGCTAGGTGAAAGTTTAGCTCGTATCAGTTTACAACCCAGAACAATGGTATGATCATTACCACATCATAGCATCCCTCTCTGAAGTGATTTTTTTCCTCTAGGGTTTCTTTAACTTTAATACCATGTAAAACAGAAAAAGGACATGCAAAATGACTAATGACCTCTTTATAATAGAATGGCAATGCATTCAAGTAAAGTTTTGCTTTGCCAATTATCTAGAAACAATTCTAGCTTTTTTTTTAAAAATCACATAATAAGGTTCCTTGATTTAATTTACACTTAAAAATCTTATAAATTAATAGACAATTCTCAATAGGATGTCAAAAGCTATTGGATCAAAAGCTTGATCATAAAGTTAAGTCTTAATGAATATATTAAACCTTTAAAGTTTACAACCTTTTACAATTAAGACATTCAATTTGGTTCCTGCCTATAAAAACTTTGATTTCTAAAGTGCATTTGCCCACCTCAAAATAGCTAGTGTGTATCAACTTTGAACTTGCAAATGGAACTTCTCCTTGATCAGTATGGAAAAAAAAAATGCATGCCAAAATAAACTAGGGGAATTCATTTCACAATACAAATTTCAAGGCTTCTTGATGCATAAAGACTAGAGTACGTAATACCATTTGAGAAACCATTCTACGCAAAACACAAAACAACTTGATAAGATTTAGGATAGCATCATACGAATCTCTAGTAAACTATTTTACACAATGCTATTTTATCGTTATTTTTTGTTCTACTCTTCACTTTTTTTAGTTATTTCTCTTCCAACACATTTAACAATTTAATGAGAAACTTCCTAACAGCTTTTATATATGCTTCATTGAGCATATAGACTACTTAGATTGAAAAGATAACAAGTTAAACATACCAAAAATGATGCAAGCTTTGTTGACAACCACCCTTAAAAGCAGTCCTAGCAAATGTAGCATAAAACCTGTAAAAATGCAATCTTAGGGTTGCACTTATCTAGATATACAAGAAACCATTAAACTACATCCACATACATTCCTAAGGTCATTACTGCCAAAACTCCAGAAACATCAGCTCCCTCTTGCGCCTATCACAAAAGTATTGCTAGTAAGTTTCCATACATAAAAGGAGTATTATGAAAGGATTTAAACTTGAGAACAAATTTTATGTTGTTGCAGTACAATAGATTTTGGTAAAGTGGAATGAATTTTGATCTTTTTTAAAGCATGAATAAAGACACTTGCTAAAACATATTAGACATGTATATTCATTAAGGAATAACCTAAAAGCTTCTTCCACAACAAATTGCAAATCATATAATTTTACAGATATCTAAAAGTTAAAAGATATAAGAAAACAAACAAAACCAAAAAAATCATCATTTCCAGAGAGTCGAACGGCAACAAGGATTAGTTAGTGACTTCTTTTCTTGATAGTTAAAGAGCTCCTAAAATCAACGAGACACCTTGAGGAAGATCATCAAGGGAACAAAAGAAATGAGAGAACACATCAATCACATAAATTCCAGAAAAAAAAATTACCTTGAGACAAGCACTACACTTGCACCAAATTTGTACTGACTTGTAAAGTATGAAAATGATTTGCTAGAAGACGATTGCCTTCAATTCATCAATAAGACATATGATGCAAATAATTCTAAAGAACCTAATAATGAACTTACAGTGAAGTACGTTATATAGCTCGTAGCAAGTGTGAGAGAAATTTCTATCACAGTATCATTGAAAATAACCCCAAGCCATAAGACAGAAGCAATTCCAAAAGCAAGACCAATGCCTACACTGAAAAAATAAGAGAAACTTATAATCAAATTATTCCTTCTAGAATTTCTAACTCTTAAGGAATTGATACCTACGCTCCAAGGGATACTTGTATCAAAAATCTGACAATGGCAACCCAACTAGTGCTCTCCCCAAGTACTATGCGGTAGAATAGTTGAAAGATCACAATCGCTGTGCTAGATACCAACATTAAGTACACTCAAATAAGTTAGAAATTAAAATGCATAAAAAGCATAAATAATCTAGAAGAGAAAAGATATATTCCTAGATTGCTTATTTAACAAACTCAAATTTGTCAATTATGACGCACTACGTTACACTAGGAAACAAAGATGGATAAAAAAAATGAAATACCCGTCATTCATTAGAGATTCTCCTTCAATTATTGTGCTCAATTTTTTACTTGCACCAAGTTCTTTCAATAAAGCAACAACAGCCACAGGATCAGTAGCACTCAGAAGTCCCCCAAGCAACAATGATGTTTTCCAGCCCCAATCATATGGAAAAGTGAGCTGCAAAATAAAATTTGCATTCATTGCAAGAGTACAACAAATTATTATCCCAAGTTCTAACCTAGCAATATACCTTCAAAGCAGAACCAAGACAAAATGTAGAGATCAAAACCCCTGGACCAGCAAGGAGAAGCATTTGTGCCATACATCTCTGTGTAAATTTCAACATAAATAGCTAGTCATTTGAAGTGGAGAATAAAATTGTACAAATTCCATAAAGTTTCATGACAACATTTTTCACTAGTTATCAAAAATTGAACTTTGGCATATCCTTGGAACAAGAAATTAAAGCACATGGAACGACCTTAGAATAAAATAACAAAAGAAAACAATCTACACATAACAGAAACAACCAAAAAGAAGTGATCTATGATATGTCAACTAAAAAGATCTTACAAGCAAAAAACAACTTAAGGAGCTCAACTTCCGATGACATAAAGCTAGACTCCTCCCAAGATTTCCCATACATCAACAGAATTAATTATGCCATGTAATCTGTTACCCTTTAAATATGAAGGCTTGATTTGCTACAACTATTCAATAGGTTATCACCAACAACCCCCTAAGGGGTGGTCGAGTTGGTGGAGTGGGGGGCATGGGACCAAAAGGTCTTGTGTTCGAATCCTTCTACCTATGCTCTCTCAATCGAGCCTGTCGTACAGGGCTTGTCTAGTGCGGAGTACCCAGTTGGCGTGATTTGCAAGCTATTGCATCAATCCGGAGGTTTACCCAGTGCGCATCCAAAGGATAGCGGCTGCGGGTTCCTCCGTTTCAAAAAAAAAAGTTTATCATCAACAATCTAAAACGGGGTTAATAAAGCGTTTTCTAACTTTATATTGGTAAAAAAGCCCAAGATTAACACCCAAAATGAACAATGAAGTCTTAATTATCAACACTTACAGTCAAAACTACAAAGTTGGTCCAGTTACCATATGAATTCTTTTTTCAAGGACCTCGTCTCACAGCCTTTTCCACCTTTCTTGTATTTTTTTTTTAATCATGTTTATAATCATAGCATTTAAATCAACAAACCAAGCAATTATAAACTCAGTAAATTGATTGAACTAGTTAGGATCGGTGGAAACGATCCAAGTTAAAAGGCATTCTTCAAACTCAAAAGCAATATATATCTTCAATGCAAAAGGGAATCCATAAAAGACAGAATGAATACCTTTAGCTGTTAACAACCACATTTAGGCTTTGTCTTTTGCATTTAACATTCAAGAACTAAGCATTCCATTAAATTGCTTATCATCAAAGAAACAATTTACAAAGTAACACACCTCTCAAACTATGAAATGTTTGTGAGCATAAGCATCACCAATCATGCACCAAACAACAACCAAGATTTCATCAAAAAGATTGACTTACATTGATTAAAAAAAAAATCCTTTGACAACAAACTTAAAGGTAACTTAATGTTTCATTTTTCTAATCACTTGATAAAGAACATAGCAAGTTCCTAAGATCTTTAATAACAAGTGAAGACAAACCTTTATTTGGTGGACATCCATTGAAAAGGAGCTCTCAAAAAGAAGGGCAGGAAGGAAAACAGCCAACAAAAGATCAGGATCAATACGTGACCCTGCAGTACTAAACAACATTAATTAAACCTCGATAATCAATATGTCTAAGAAAAATATTTAGCTTAATAAGTAAGCTCAGAGCATCTAAGACTATGAACAAAAGACAAACTCACAAAGCCGAATCCCATCTCCAATCTTCCCCAATCCATGATGTGTACCATATTCTGCAACAGAGTGGGCAAAAGAAAATTCAATCTCCAGATTCCCAAAAAAGCAACCAACAAATAAGGCGATATTATATTTTTTTAGCATACAAAGAAACGGAATCAAATCATAAAAAAGAAAGGAAAACGGTAAAGGAAAAGCAGAAAAGGGATTGAGTAGTAGTACCCAGAGAGCCAAGAGAAATGCCAATAATAAGAAGAGCAACAGTATAAGGGACTCTAGTACCACGCAACACATGTCTGCATGCGATTCCAAGCACCAGACTCAATCCAAAGAAGATGACTGTGTCCGATGGATTCCAATTCGTGGCCGAAATTAAAGATGAGTCGTGTTGTTCAACATCCCCCCGTAGAATTCTGTAGGGGAATTCTTCCTCCAAGACAGTCGTCATTCTTCCTCTTCTTCTTCTTCTATGATAGCAATAGTTTTGTGCCTTTCCCTAGAGGTAGGTAGATAGAGAGAGAGGCAGAGTGTTGGAACAAAAGAAGTCTACTCCCAGTCGAGAGAGTTCGAGGTGAAAGTCAAAACACTAAACCAAACAATCAGGACAAATTTATGATGACGACCCATATATTTGTTTGAAAGTTGAGATTTGACTTTTCATAGATTATCAAAGGAGTGACGCCTAGGCCCTCGGAATGGCCAGACTTTTTTTTATAATTTTTTAATTTTTAGAAAATTTTAATATAAATTTATTTAATTAAAAATATAATATAAGAAATTCAATTAATTAAAATTACGAATTTCAATTAATTAATAAAATTTAAAGTTTTATAATAAATAAATATATAAAATATACTTATATTGATAAAATAAATAAAATGAAACTAAACTCATTAATAAACGAGGATAGAATTATGGGAAATAAAAAAAATTAAAATGAGAAAAATAAATTTCAATTGATTAATAAAATTAAAAATTCATAATAAATGAGTAAATAAAACGGACATAAGGAAAGAGGATAGAATTATAGGAAATAAAAAAATTACATATAAAGTAAGAAATTAAATTGATTAAAGCTACAAATTTTAATTGATTTATAAAAATTGAGATTTTATAATAAATGAATATATAAAAGATACAAATATTTGATAAAATGAATAAGATAAAAATAAATTCATTAATGAAGGAGTATAAAATTATAGGTAGGTTATTTGAATGAAAAATACATTAAATTATACAAACCACTTTAATATTCCTAATATTTAGATGGCATGACATATTGCTAAATGTTAATCTTGATCTATGATTATAAATTGTTTAATTATAGAATTAAATGAGTTTTAGTTTATCTAATTTTAATTGTAAATTGAAAGTATATCATATCAACTTCACATCCATTTCACATCCATGTTATTTTACCTCTTATAATACTAAATTAGAATTTAAGATATCTTCAATCGATATTATACATTGCTTTATATGTCATGGGAATTTCTAAATTTGTGAAACCTAATTCAACAAACATTTATAACAAATGTATTATATGAGTGATTTATTCATTTTATCTAAAGGCATGTGTGACAATCTAAAATGATTGAGCACTAATTTAATGCCTAATAAACTAAAGTAAATGGGAGTATATTCTTAGGTATTATATCCTTTAATTTCATTCATTGTTATAGATTTAGGGATTGTAATTAAATGTGGACTACTATAGTAATTAGATGAATGTTAACCATACTATTTGAATTATTAGTTTAAACATTATCTTGTCATATAATACTTTTAACATGAACATGCTTTCTTATAAAGGAACGTGACCGTGAGACTTTACATATTTTTGTAACTAATTTTATTCACTAATCATGAAATTTTCACAAAAATTTGAAAATAATTTAAATATTCTGAACATATACATTGAATTCAGTTGTTGAATAGTTGAATGTGATACACCAATTGTACCATCATTTATTCTGAGGATGAACTTTATGTACCATCATGTAATTTGGGTATATCTCAACTTGTCTATAGTAATACTTATAAAATCAAACAAATCAATTGAAACATGTATGAATCATAGGTTGAAGTTCATAAAAACATATTTTAAATGCATATTTTATTTTGAACATCCTTTTATTATTTGTATCAAAGAATCCGTGAATAAACCATATGGGAAAAAGGGATTAGCATATGGTTCTGTAGTAGTCAATATTCATTATTAGACAAGATGTTATGGAATGAGGGATTTCAATGAGATTAGACTACTACAAAAATTCAATTGACAAATGTTTATGATACCTTATTCATTATTGCATAATATTACATATCCTTGAGGTATGAGATTCTTAGCATGCTCAAATTTAGAAATACAAAAAGATGATTATGGTATTATGTGGATGTTTGTAATTGTCAATTCTTTTATTTATTAATCTGAAGGTAAACAATTTTATGTTAGCATGTATTTGAATTTGTAAAAATTTTAGATTCTATATAAAGGGAAATTGGGGACTTTGGATATGTCACAAAATTAGTTAATGATAGTCAATTTATTATTGACAAAGTAATACAAATATGATTATATAATAGATTATAATAGTATTAAATTTCTTTCATTGTTATCTATATAATTTCATATGTTGTAATTAAATAATATTATGAACTAAGGATAATTTTCTGTTTTACACACTAAAAATAATTTTTTAGATGATTAAACAACATTGAACATGGATACAAAGATGGGTATGCTAGCTGTTTCATGAAACAAAATCAATTTATTTATTATCTATAATCGATTTAAAGAACAATAAAAATCAGCAATGGTGTGCTTGTTTGGTGGGTATGAGGAGAGAGGAATGGGTATGGAATGAAAAAGAAAGCTTGATAGGAGGTTATGATTATTTGGCTTCTACTTTCATTCCTTACTTTAGGGCATTGCTCCATTTCTCTCCATTATGAGAGGAATGAGAATCATTCATAAGTTTGCTTAATGTTTAATGCTTATTTTTTTTTGGTTTAGTAAGGTTTTGTATTCTTTAACCAATATTATGATTAATTAATTAACATATAATTCATTCATTAATTAAAATATTATAATTAATTAATTACAATATAATTAATTAAAATATTATAATTTACATTATAATTAATTAAAATATAATTCATTCATTAATTAAAATATTGTAATTAATTAATTAAAATATAATTAATTTATTAATTAAAATATAATTAATTACAATATAATTAATTAAAATATTATAATTAATTAAAATATAATTAATTATTATTTCTCAATATTTTTCACAAACCAATCAATATCAGTGATAATGATAATTATTCATTTCTCTTAACCAACTATCATAATTATAATGATAATATCCATTCTTATTCTTATTACCATTTCCTTATATGAACCAACCACTCCTAGATTTCAAGGTACATAGAATGATGTGAATTTTTTATACTCACACAATTTTGGTTTTTCTTATCTACCGGTTAAAGGAACTATTATAGAATTCTCCGGCCGTCACCATTTCCTTTTTTCTATATTTTTCATATATTTTGTTATCTTTGTTTTGCCCTCCAATATAGCAAATTAAAATTGGCAAAGGTAGAAATAATGTTAGAGGGAACATAAATTTCATTTCATTATGACACGTTTTGAGGGAAGGTGCACAACACCGTTAAGGGAATGTGCAACATTGCCAGTCATCAATAAAGCTGACACTACTAAGCGAAGTTCAAAAGCTGAAATTTATAAAGATGGTGAATCAAATTCCGATTCCTCTAAAAATGTTAATCATACCATTTTCATTATTTGTGTATACATATTTTTGATTATATGAGATTACTGGCATACACATGGTTTGTAATATTAAAACATGACTATGGGACTATATAGATGTTTGTAATTGTCAATTATATGTGGTAAATCGTGTATGTGATAGATAATCCATAAACGAACTAGGTGTGAAAAAGGGATTTTTCCTATTAAGATTATTGCAAACAATATTCATTACACAAGCATCACTAACCATGTTTTTAGGCATGTATGTGATAACATCGACCTTTCATTATCCTAACAGTCTGACATTTATGAAAATTTTAACCTGGTTAGGTCGGCTGTGCTAGGCCCAGGCCCAGGTCCACGCATCCACGACCCATTCGCAGATGTTAATCTCCTATGCAAACGTAAAGACCTACGTAAAGACCTAAACCTAGCCTCTGTTCCATATATAAGGTACTACTTTGCCATGATACAGGTACGACATCACAACCCTGATATTCTTCGTATTCAGCCACCAAAACCTTCCCCAAAAGACTAACTTGATCGTCGGAGGGGCCTGCCGGCTATCAAACCCCGACGTGCCTTTATTGTTTTGCAGGTGTTTCGGAGTTAACATCAGCCAGCCTCATGGATCCGAGCAGTAACGTCCAACCTCATCAGAATTAGACTGAACCAGATTATAAAGTAAATCTGAAATTTTAGTTAATAAGCAATGTTTGCTTCGTGGGTTCGTTAATAAAAGGCAACTTGTTAAACTTTGTATTGATCATGGTGTACACAGTGTTGACTTCACTAAAGTAGCCAAGGAACCCACTGCGAAGCAAAGAGGTACAAGAACCTGCGAAGAACCAAGCCACTTCTGCGAGTTAAATAGGCCTGAGTAAAGTCCAGCCAATCTCTGAAACTAGCAAGGAGCTAACCATCACCTTTTTTTTTTCTGCCCCTTCTATCCATCCCTTCTACGCGTTCTAATGACGTGATTTTATGTTAGAAGTTGCGAAAGAAGATTTTATGCTTTAACAAACTCTAAACCAAGTTTCCGTGCATTCTCATCCCCTAAGTCCCTAACAATGGCTTCTCAAGATATTGATCATGAAAATTCGATGCAGTCAAGAGATATATTGATGCAACCAAATCTCAGGTCCGATGACATGGGAGGCCCTGTTGAACATTCTCCCAAAGATATGATGTCACTGACCACAGAAGATGTGTTAATCAAAGTTCCAGGAGTGGTCATCAATCTTATAGATAGAAACTTTAATTTCGAGCTTGCTAGTGATGATCTCTATATTATCAGGCTATCTCAAGGAGATGGCCTCCGCACTGTTCTTTTCCGTATCGGGGACGACGTCCAATGGCTGTTAACCAAAGATGCTACCACTTTTAAACTCCGTGATTCACTTTACTTGTTCAAACTCTACTTGCCTAAAGAAAGTGAAGATGAGGCTAGTTCAAGCGATGAAGAGGATAACGACGATGATGCTGCGAATAAAACTGTGGATCCTGACGGTGATAAAGACTCGGAGGATACATTGATGTACTCTTTGACAACAGAATGGAAAGGTCAGGATGACCAAATGAAGGAGTTCGATGGGATTTTGCAGACTTACAGCAACTTTGTAGTTCATGAACCTCGCGAGCAGGTGACGATGGAGCAAGAAGAAAACGTGGAAAGCGGATCAGGTGTGAACGAGACATGGCCAGAAGATATGAACCCAGAAAACAAGAAAGAAATTGGGGAGTGTCAAGCATATTTTCGCCACATAGAGCCAAATGTTGGAAAGTACAACAGCAGGCCTGCTAAGCTAGTCGCAAGGAGTTCGGCAGGGCTGATAAAGGGGATTCTTAAATCTGGAGACTCGACCATTGAGATGTTGAATTGGGTTGATCAGGTTATGAAGAAGAAGATGAATCCCAAGTCAAAATCCCAGATTAGTCCTACCACTTTGAGGAGGATTAGAAGGTACCGAACAACTGTTTACCTTGAATCTTCCACATTAATATTTGTGATTCTGTTAAATTTTTGACAAACTCACATAATCGGAGTAGCGAGGGTTCATACTTTTATCCTCATTTAGGTACACTCAGTTAAATTTTCAAGTTTCATGTTTTACAATTAGCAAGTCTTCAATTCTTTATTTATGTAAATTTCAAATCAGTTTTCAAGTTTCATGTTCAACAATCCTTTATTTGATTGTCGAATTTCACATTTCAATTCAACCTTCTAATTCTAACTTCGATAATTCCTTACTCTATTCAAACTTCATATTTGACAGTGTAGGTGTTTAGCTGAGCAAGAAAGCTAAGATGATTTGTGAATGCTTCGTTATCTTTATTGAAAAACAAGAACTTGGCCTTATAAAGGCTTACAAACCATATATTACTAGCTAACAACTTCATAGAAAAATTAGGAAATAAATCAGCTAAAAATCTCCACCAATAGTCACTTGCTAACTAACCCATAATCTTCTCCATAATCTTTTTAGATAGGATTAACAACTTTGAATCACTCTTCAATACTCTTCCTTGATTCGAAGCTAGTAATAAACAAACGGTCCCTCAATTCTTCAAAGTTTGTCTGTGGTAAAGCTTTTGTAAACATGTCTGCTAGCTGATCAGAAGACTTGCAGAACTCCACCTTCATTTTTTCTTCAACAACAAGCTTTCAAATAAAATGATGCTTGATCTCTATATGCTTTGTCCTATTATGCATCACTGGATTTCTGGTCATGGCCATAGCTGAAGCATTGTCACAGAAAATTTGAGTGGCCTGTAGTTGCTTCTAGTTCAAGTCATCAAGAAGTCTCCTTAACCATACTGCTTGACAGGTAGCTGTAGTAGTTGCAATGTACTCAGGCTCTATTGAAGATAAAGCCACAGTTTGTTGCTTCTTAGATGTCCAAGTAATTGCTCCTAATCCTAGCACAAAACAATTTCTTGATGTGCTTTTCCTGTCATCTAGCAATCCTGCCCAATCACTATCAGAATAATCAACCAATACAAATTCACTTGCTTCAAATACCATATTCCAAGTTCTTTGGTCCCAACTACATACCAAAGTATCCTTTTAGCTGCTCCAAAATGTTGCTTTATTGGATTGTACATGAACCTTGATATCAATCCAACAACAAATGCCAAGTCTGGACATGTGTGTGTGAGATAAATGAGTTTCCCAACTAGGCTTCTGTACTTTCTTGCATCTGCCATGCCTATACCATCATCTGCAACCAGCTTTTCATTCATGTTCATTGGAGTTGCTGTAACTTTGCAATTCATCGTACCAAACTGCTTTAAATAATCAGCAACATACTTCTGTTGTGACAAGAACATACCTTCTTCAGATTGTTTGACTTCTAAGCCTAGGAAATAATTGAGTCTTTCCATATCTGTCATCTCAAACTTTTTCTTCATGACCTCTTTAAATTTTGTAATCAACTTCAAAGATGGCCCTGTATATATCAAGTCATCAACATATAAACTCACCATGATAACATCTTCAATCCCTTGCCTTTTTTCATATAAGGTTGGCTCATTCAAACTTCTTTGAAATCCATTTAGATGAAAGAATTCATCAATCTTGCTATACCATGCCTGAGGAGCCTGTTTTAAACCATATAATGCTTTGTTTAATTTGTAAACTTTGCCCTCTTCTCTTGTAATCACAAAACCTTCAGGCTGCCCCACATACACTTCTTTCAAATCACCATCAAGAAATACAGAATTGATATTAAACTGAAAAATAGTCCATTGTGATTGTGCGGCTAATACAAGAATCAACCTTACTGTTTCAAACCTTGCTACAGGGGAGAATGACTTGTTAAAATCTATTCCTTACTCTTGCATGTATCCTCAAGCTACTAATCTAGCTTTGTGCTTTTGCATACTACCATCAGAATGGTACTTTGTCTTGAATATCCACTTCAAGCTGATTGCCTTCTTTCCTTCAGGTAACTCTGTTAATTTCTAGGTCTGGTTTCTTTCAATTGCCATCAGCTCCTCTTTCATTTGTTTTTTCCAAACTTCACTCTCCAATGCAGCTTCTACACATATTGTATCTTTTGCAAACATTGCAAAGGTGAAGCTATCATCATGTCCTTCAATCTCATACTTCTTCTTAGGAATGAAGTCATACTGACTTCTACCCACATGAGGTGCCTTTTCCTCGCTCTATGATCTATCATTCTGTGGAGATTGGGATCCATCATTGACTTCTGGATCACCTTCGATTTCTTCATTAACAGTCTGATCCTTTTGAGATGCATCCCAGACTGGGATTTCCTTATTATCTGCTTCCTTGTACTTCAACTTTTCATTGCACATTCTTACTCACCATTATTTTCTTCTTTTCTAGATCAAACAGTCTATATGCCTTCGAATTGGAGGTATAGCCAACAAAGATGTATTTCTTTGTCTTTGATTCAAGTTTATGCCTATGAGAATTTACCAAAGCATAGCATAATCAACCAAAAATTCGAAGACGACCAACTGAAGGCTTAAAATTATACCAAGCTTCAAATGGTGTCTTGTTCCATACAGCTTAAGTAGGAGAAAGATTGAGCAAGTATACTGCAGTAGCGACTACCTCTACCCAGTAGTTATCTATAAGATTTTTTGCTTTGATCATAGAGCCATTTCAACCACAGTCCTATAGCTATGCCATTTTGCTTTAGCATATAAGGAGCAGTAAGATCCCTTCTAATCCCTTGTTCTTCACAAAAACTGCTGAACTCTGTGGAACAGAATTCTCCTCCGCTGTCAGTCCTTAACGTCTTGAGCTTTTCATTGCTTTGGTTTTCTGTGAGTTTTTTGAACTTCTTAAAACACTCAAATGCTTCAGAGTTGTAGGTGAGAAAATAAACCCAGCACATTTTTGACAAATCATTAATAAAGAGCAAAAAAACTTACTACCAGCATGTGAATTTGTCTTTGTAGGTCCATAGATGTCAGCATATACCAATTCTAGTTTATTTGCTGCTCTCTTTGATTATCCTACAGGAAAGGACTTCCTTGTCCGCTTCCCTAGTGCACATCCTTCGCACATATGCTCCAGCGCTTTGATTGCATGTAAACCCTTTACCATTTATTTACTTGTAAGGAGTTATAGACCTTTGATGTTTAGATGATCATAACGCAAATGCTAGATTTTAGAGTCATTCTGCTTATAACTGATCATTACATGTGTTTCCTTACACAAAAAGTTTAGAGGGAATATCTTGTTCTCACATCTTGGATTGCAACAGTACTTCACCTATGTGTTTCTTAATAGTGTAAGCATTTTTCTCAAACACAATAGAAAAACTAGAGTCTACTAGTTGTCCCACGCTAATTAAATTGTGAGCTAACCTTGGAGCATAGTGAACATTTTGTATCATTTTCTCTTTTCCTTGAATATTGATGGCAATAGTGCCTTTTCCTTCAATTTGGACCTATTTGTCATCTCCCAATTTGACCTGGGATTTCTGAGATTCATTTAGTTCTTTGAGCTTTGATTTATCACCTGTCAAGTGATTTGAGCATGCACTATCAAGATACTAAGTTTCTTTTGAAATTTCTTGAGGACTTACACAAGTCATGAAAAGATAATCTTCTTCCTCTTCAATATAATGTGTCTGCTTATCCTTGCTCCAATAATCATCTACATGATGCCTAAACTTCTTGTAGTATGCACTGCACACTACTTATTTGACCGCGTCCTCTTCCTCTAAATGTTCCTTTTCCTCTATCACGTCTTAGTGGGAATCTTGCAGACTCCCTCTGAGTTTGAAAGGCCTGCTCCTCTTCTTTGGCAGTGCTTTTGTTGATCCTTGCCTCATGCATTGGCAAGGACCCTATGAGCTCATGTACTGAAAATGTGGAGAGATTCTTTGATTCCTCTATAGTTGCTACTACATGGTCGAATTTAGGCACCAAACTTCTCAATAGTTTGGCAACAACATTGCTATCTGCCACTTCTTCACCATAGGATCTCATTTGACTGACAATAGATGAGATCGTTGCAAGATACTCTTGCACAGACTCTGAGTTTTTCATGCTTGCTGTCTTAAGATCCCTTCTAAGAAACTGCAACTTTACTGTTATCACCTTGGATGAGCCTTGATATTATGTTTTTAGAGCTGTCCATGCTTCCTTTGCTATGGTTGTTGTTGCAATTCTTAAAAAAATTGTGTCATCAGCTGCCTGTTGAATAAAAAACAAAGCCTTTGCATCCTTCTTTTGATTTTCTTTTGTTGCTGTCTCCTTTAAAGATGATTCTTCAACCCCCTTCTCTACAAGATCCCACAGATCTTGAGATTTGAAGAGTGTTTTCATTTTGATGCTCCAAAATTCATAGGAGTCACCTTTAAAGAGAGGGATTTGCGACTGGGAGACACTAACTACTGCTGCTGAATTGCTCGAAGCCATCTTACTAAATAATAGGAATTAGAAGCCTAGGTTATAACCGGGCTCTGATACCACAATGTAGGTGTTTAGCAGAGCAGGAAAGCTAAGATGATTTGTGAATGCTTCGTAATATTTATTGAAAAATAGAACTTGGCCTTATAAAGGCTTACAAACCAAACATTACTAGCTAACAACTTAATAGAAAAATTAGGAAATAAATCAGCTAAAAATCTCCACCAACAGTCATTTTTTAACTAACCCATAATTTTCTCATGATCTTTTCAAATAGGATTAATAGCTTTGAATCAGTCTATAACACTCTCCCTTGATTCGAAGCTAGTAATAAACAAAACGGTCCCTTAATTTTTGAACTTTTGTCTATGGTAAAGCTCTTGTAAACATGTCTGCTAGCTGATCAGAAGACTTGCAGAATTCCACCTTGATTTTTTCTTCAACAATAAGCTCTCGAATAAAATGGTACTTGATCTCTATATGCTTTGTCCTACTATGCATCACTGGATTTCTGGTCATGGCAATAACTGAAGCATTGTCACAGAAAATTTGAGTGGCCTGCAGTTGCTTCTGGTTAAAGTCATCAAGAAGTCTCCTTAACCACACTGCTTGATAGGCAGCTGTAATAGTTGCAACGTACTGAGCCTCTGTTAAAGATAAAGCCACAGTTTGTTACTTCTTAGATGCCTAAGTAATTGCTCCTGATCCTAGCATAAAACAATTTTCTGATGTGCTTTTCCTATCATCTAGCGATCTTGCCCAATCACTATCAAAATATCCAACCAATACAAATTCACTTGCCTTCAAATATCAGATTCCAAGTTCTTTAGTCCCAGCTATATACCGACGTATCCCTACTCCAAACTGCTGCTTTGTTAGATTGTGCATGGACTTTGAGATCAATCCAACAGCAAATGCCAAGTCTGGACATGTGTGAGAGAGATAAATGAGTTTCTCAACTAGGCTTCTGTACTTTCTTACATCTGCCATCCCTGTACCATCATCTGCAACTAGCTTTTCATTCACGTTCATTGGAGTTGCTGCAACTTTGCAATTCATCATACCAAACTGCTTTAAAAAATCAGCAGCATACTTCTGTTGTGACAAGAATATACCTTCTTCAGATTGCTTGACTTCTAAGCCTAGGAAATAACTGAGTCTTCCCATATCTATCATCTCAAACTTGCCCTTCATGACCTCTTTAAATTCTGTAATCAACTTCAAAGATGATCCTGTATATATCATGTCATCAACTTATAAACTCACCATTATAACATCTTCAATCACTTGCCTTTTTACATATAAGGTTGGCTCATTCAAACTTCTCCGGAATCCATTCTGATGAAAGAATTCATCAATCTTGCTATACCCTGCCCGAATAGCCTGTTTTAAACCATATAATGCTTTGTTTAATTTGTAAACTTTGTCCTCTTCTCCTGTAATCACAAAAACTTCAGGCTGCCCCACATACACTTCTTTTTTCAAATCACCATTAAGAAATGCATATTTGACATCAAACTGAAAAACAGTCCATTATGATTATGCAGCTAATGCAAGAATCAACTTTACTGTTTCAAACCTTGCTACAGGTGAAAATGACTAGTCAAAATCCACTCCTTGCTCTTGCACGTATCCTCGAGCCACTAATCTAGCTTTGTGCTTCTGCATACTGCCATCAGAATGGTACTTTGTCTTAAATATCCACTTTAAGCTAATTGCCTTCTTTCATTCAGGTAACCCTGGTAATTTCAAGGTCTGGTTTCTTTCAATTGACATTGGCTCCTCTTTCATTGGTTTTTTCCAAACTTCACTCTCCAATGTAGCTTCTACACAAATTGGATCTTCTGCAAACATTGCAAAGGTGCACCTATCATCATGTCCTTCAATCTCATACTTCTTTTTATGAATGAAGCCACGCTGACTTCTGCGCACCTGAGGTGCCTCTTCCTCACTCTATGATGTATCGTTCTGTGGAGACTGAGATCCATCATTGACTTCTGGATCACCTTTGATTTCTTTATTAATAGTCTCCAGCTGATCCTCTTGAGATGCATCCCAGACTAGGATCTCCTTATTATCTTCTTCCTTATACTTCAACGTTTCATCAAATTGCACATTCTTACTCACCATTATTTTCTTCTTTTCTGGATCAAATAGTCTGTATGCGTTTGAAATGGAGCTATAGCCAATAAAGATGTATTTCTTTGTCTTTGATTCAAGTTTATGCCTATGAGAATTTACCAAAGCATAGCATAATCAACCAAAAA
>JANIJF010000001.1:36198153-36215167 GCA_024520955.1 Erythroxylum bequaertii
ATGAACCATAATCTTGATGAGTGGTGAACTCATATATGTTTCATTATAATTCTTGATATGATCGGAATGGATTTTTATAGAGTATTAATCCAGTGTCTGCATGTTGGAATTATTAATTAAAACATATATCAGGAAGCATTTAGTCAATTAAAGAGTTTATAGTGATATCATCACTTCTAGATGTTTTATGGAGATTGGTTATGAAACTGATGCTAGGATTTTGATGGACTAGCTACCCATCAAGTCTTAACACCAAGATGAGATCTTGTGTGTTAATCACCATGTAGAATAAAATGGGAGATCTAGAAGGAAAAACCAACATAAAGGCAAAACGGTAATTTTACCCTTTTTGTGCGGATGGCTATAATAAGGTTCATAGTAGGGTTTGCAATTGGACATATTATTTGAAATATGTGTTCTCATAATATTTAGTAATTCATGACTTCAACTAATTGTCTTTAATGGAATGACATTTGGTTAATAAGCTAGAATTAATTCTAATGAGATTAAATTAATTCTAGGCTTATTAGAGCTTGAATTATATAAATCTAATAAGATTCCCCACTTGGCTTTAAGGAAGGTTATCAAGCAAAGTAAGACATATAAATGGAGGTCTTAAAGCCTATAATTGAATGTTGGGCTTGTACTAATTAATGGTTAATTAGAAGCCCAAATGAACATTTAGAAATGGACGAGACTTTCGTTTAATTTGATTAATTATACTAATTAAATTAAAACAAAATTCTTAAAGAAAGGAAGGTGAAATTTCGGTTTTATTAGGACTGAATGTGCAGCTGCACATTCAGCATTGAATTGCTAAATAAAGATGGTATTTATCATGCATTATTATCATTAAATGGAGTAATGATCTTACCATTAAATGGTTTAATGGTTGTCTTTTAATGATGGCATGTAATGTAACCTTTTTAGCATTCATTTGATTAAAGAAGAAAGAGTTACAGTTGGATGGACCATCTTCCTTCTTTCATCATCAAAAAACCGAAATTGACATGTTAATTTTAGGTTATTGGTCTTTTCATATAGCCATCTTAAATCAAATGAGAAGAGTCTCATTTATTAGCTTCTTCATGATTGATTAAAGAAAGAAGTTATGCATTTGATGCAAATCTCTTCTTTCCTTTAAGGTTAACCGAAATTGTGAGGGTGTAAAAAAGTGTTTTTACATTTTTATCACTCTCTCTTCTATCTTGCATGAGAGTGCCAAAATTTGCATGAAAAATTTCTCAATTTTGGCTTTTTTCTTCTAAGAAAAATCTCCTCCAAAATGTTTCTTCTCCTTTCCCACCAAAGGATCTTGTTAACCAAGTTGTCCATGAAGAACAAGTGGTAGATCAGATTGGTTGAGGATACAATATCGAGAAGAGGAAACAATAACAAGAAGAAGAGGATACATCATCTTGGAGAGGATACATTGCCGAGGATAGGATAGCACAGCAAGGAGTTAAAGCTGTAGCGAAGGAGTCGGTAATATTTCTACCATCTTTTTCTTATGTTAAATATTATCCTTATACCATATCATATATGGTGGCATGTTGATTTGGTTATCTTGCTTCCGCTATGTTATGATTTCTAAAAATGTTTTGAAATCTACCGTTTAACCAAATCTTACATGTTTTCTTTTCCGATCCAACAGTACATTACTTTCTTGAACAATGAAAGGAACTATATGTTCACTAAAGAACTTATTGATCCAATTAATCATTTCCACTACATGAAAAATGTATTATGTCTTAATCAACAACCATTACTATATTGGAACCTTTCCAATCTTAAAATAATATTATTCTAAGTAAAATAGACCAACTAATAATAATCAAAAATTTTAATCAAGTTATAGAATTAAAATTAGTTCTAGTACCACTATTGGAAAATTGGGCCATGATCCAATTCTGCATACAATGGAATAATTACAATTTTTTTGTATTTAATTTCCTGAAAGCCAATATCACTAAAATTTTATAAAATGATTAACGCATAAATCATAATAAAGGATGATCTTAATTCGTATCTTATTTTAAAGCTTGATCATATTCTTATCGTACTCTTATCGTACCCTTTGATTTGTTTCAAAACTGACTCATCTCAACCACTGTAGTCGCACAATTGCCCGACCTCTAACGGTATCCACAGAACAAGTTGAGAAACTTTTGCACCTGTTGCAGAGAGGGTTAGGCAAGAAGTGCTAGCTCCATTATAACTTGAGCCTATTTTTAATAGGTTTTGGACATTTTAGTAATTTAATTAAAATTAAATTCTTATTTCAATCAAATTTTGTTTAGAATTACAAATAATTCTAATTAAATACCAGTTATGCCCAAATAAGATCTAATATCATATATTGATCCTTATTTATTAAATATATGATATTTAATCATAAAGTTTCTCAAACTTTACAATCAAATCCAACTTGATCAAAACATCTTTGCTCTCTTCAACTTGTTCTATATGTGTAACCCATTAGGTTCCTAAATATGTTGGCAATGGATATAAATTAGAGCCCTAAATCATATTTAAGGTTAGATAAATTAAATTCTTTAATTTATCTTTAATTATTTAATTAAATAATTATATCTATAGATTAAGATTGATTAACTTTTTGTGCATGATTTTTCCGTATAAATCAATCCTTTCATATATAATTTTCTAATTAGACATAAACAATGAAAATAATGTCTACTCTATTTTATGTTCAATCTTATTAGTTCTCCACTTATTAGCTAGTGATTAAATTAATGATATTTGTAAACTATTTATAAAACGTCATTCTACCTTGACCAAGGATTTCTCGAATCAATACTAATCGAGAACAATGAAAGATCCTCCCTAATTACTTTAAGGTGATGAATACTATATGGATTACTCAACTACCTTCATATAGTTTATACTACATCCAATGATTACTAACTGAACTACCTATGATTAGAATAGGTCATAAGTACTATCAAAACATAACAATCCCTATACAAGACAAATTTGAAGATTCTAAGTCAAAGGATCACTTATACCACTACAACAGAAGAGACTTTTAATGAGAAAATATTTCGTTGCTAAAAGTCCTAAAATCGCCACTTATACTAATTAGCAACGATTATTTTTATCATCGAAGTCGTCATCAAACCCTTATAGGAAAAGGCTAGGTTTTCACTAAATAGTCGCTAATTGTTTTTTGCTACGTCTAGTTTTCATAGCAAAAAATTATAGGTGATGATTTAGACACTTCGTTTTTGTCGCTAAAAGTTATTAGCTACATTTCTAAAAACATTGGTAGCTAATAACTTTTAGCTACGAAAACAAAGCGTAGCCAAAACTTATTGACGATGTTTTAAAAAACATAGCAAAAATTTTTTGGCTATGTTTTCATAATCATAGCCAAATGTTTTTAGCTACATTTCAAAAGTTTTTAACTATGTTTTGAAATTTTTAATACACATTATAGCTAAATATTATATCATATGAATTATAATTATTGGTAACATTTTTAATCTATGTTATTGTAACTAATATTTAGATTTTTGTTACATAATTTATTATATGAAAATATAATTAAAATTAGAAGCATTGTATATAAAAAATAAAATATCATTAAATTTTATTATGTACAATATGTTAATTACAATTTAAAAAATTGTTATGCACAAAATAAAAATTATAATTCAATTTCACTGTTTACATAATTTAGACCAAGTAATTTTTTGACATACTTTTTAAGTTTAGCCAATTTTTGTGAATTACGTTCTAATTTAGCCTTAAGCAACTAGTTCTCCTCTTCAAGATGGTCAATATATGTTGGTTTTGATGACAATGATGCAGTTGACGTAGGCCCAAATCCAAGACTTTTGATGTAAATGTCATCTACATTTGGCTCATTTTCGTGAGACATTTTTGCTATTTCTTTGCCAAAAGTTTATGTGTTTGCGACTTTTAAAATTATCTTCACCAAAGGCTCAACATTTGATGACGAAATATGTAAACTGTTGCAAAATGTCACACCTTTTGCTACAATTCGTGTAAATCGTCGCTAAAGGGTGCGACGATACTATAGAGCGTCACCAAAGCCTTGAATTTTAACAACAAATTTAGAAATCATCACCAAAAGCCAACTTTTAGCAAAAATTTTCAAATCGTCACCAAAAAATAACGTAGTCAAAGATATTATATTCTATTTTTGACATTATTTGTACTTTAATTTATTTGGGATAACTTTTGTAATAAGAAAGCTAATTTGGTATAGGATTTTACTATCTTAGAAAATGTAGAATTCTAGAAGTTAAGGTATTCATGTAAGGAATGAATCCTTAAGGAATAAAGAATCCTAAAGGAGGAAGGATTTGTTGAAAATAAGAAGTCCATGGTGTGTCAACAATCATAGATCTGGGCTACTATGTTTGGGTGCTTTCAAAGATCAATTAAAAAGTTTGACAACAGATTTTTGTTTGAAGACTCTAAATGATTATGCTTTAATGCTGCTGCATACATAGGGAAGTGTTCTTAGACTCAAGTACTTTTTTCTCTTTTATTCTTGATTTAATTACTTGAGATATTCTTACCTTTGTTTTAGTCATTGTTTTAAAATCCTCTGATAAGGTTAGCATGAGTTAGTCATGCTATTGGGTGTGAGATACTTTCATGGGGTTAGTATGAGTGGATAGCGTCAAGGAGTGAGTGGTGTCAGCTCTGTAATAACTTTGTGTAAGCCTATTGTGCTATAGGAAAAGTTGATTAATCTAAGTGAGGGCCCCGTAGATGTTAACGGTATATGTTGAACTGCGTTAACAAATTTCTGGTGTTCTATATGTGTGATTTATTTACGTTGCACTTAATTTTTCTACTTGCAATTAGATTCTGGTAAATCGTAGTTGCTTTCCCAATTGTTTTTTGATAAGCAACTATAAATTTCAATTTGCAGCAACCTTGACAGAACAAAAATTTGTAGAACTTTGACTTTGGATTTTCAGTGAGAATTTCCATATGTATAGAAGTAATGTTCCAAATGGATTTCTCATACAGGGCCAATTTAGTGAACTTGTTCTCTAAAAAATACTCACACATTTATTTATGTATCTCTATAATTTTAGTCTATAAGATCGACTACTTCTTTCATAAGAAAAAACAAAATGTATGCTAGTCTGTTACATTATATTAATGTCCAGTTTTAATAGAGCAAAAACAAAATGTATGCTAGTCAGTTACATTATATTAATGTCCAGTTTTAATAGAACAATAACTAAGAACAATTTAGGGATAATATATAAATGCAATATGAATCTAATAATTATAATCTAATGATAATTTCATTTGCAATGTATAATTATTCTATGAACATTTTCATATACATCTAAATAGGTATAAGATAAAAAAATGTTTTTAAATTATTTTATCACTAAATTATGACCAACCGATTTGCTATAGAATAAACTAGTATCTAGTTCCTACCATATTAGCTGCATTTTTGTTAGCGTAGGTAATTTCATTTGTTACTCGGTTTGTGCATAAAGGACTAGCAAAAGAGTTTGTTATACTGATCATGGATCACAGAATTCCACACCAAGCTGATGACATTGACCAACAAATGGAGACAGAATTCGGATATCACCATTGAACAAATATGAGGAAGAATGACAGAGTCAGTACTCTGCCATTGATACCGTAATGACGAAGAGGAAACGCAATAGTAGAAAAATTTCTCTTCATGTTATTCATGTGAATAGTGGCTCCTTTTGTATAACTGTACAAGAAGTAAATAAATAAAAAATAATTACAAAATATTTACGGCTCATCAACGAAAGTTCTAGAATTGGTATATAAAACAGAGTATAACCAGCTTGACATCTCTACGTGAGTAGGAGTGAAAACACTGATATGAAAACTTCTACATTTCAACATCACCTCCTCAAGTTAAGGCCTGATAGCAGTCGCAAAGGCCTAACTTGGATACTAGCTTGATAAAAGATGAAGCAATGAGAACCTTTGTGAATGAATCTGCTAGTTGTAGAGATGAAGAAATTTTTCTCGGTGAGATAAAACTCAACTTGTACTGTTCCCTCACTATGTGACAGTCAATATCCAAGTGTTTGGATCTTTCGTGGAAACTGGATTGGCTGTTATATGTAACGTAGCCTGATTGTCACAATGGAGGGGTATAGGAATTGATTATGGAATTTGAAAATCTCAGAATGTAAGATATCCACTGCAGTTCGCTCATTGTCGACGGCATGGATCTATATTCCGCTTCAGCTGAGGATTTTGATATTGTAGTTTGCTTCTTCGTCTTCCAGCTAATAAGAGAACTTCCCAGAAATATGCAATACCCTGTTAATGATTTTCTGCTGTCTACACAAGATCCCCAGTCTGCATCACAATAGGCCTCAAGTCTTAGGGAGTTGTTTGCTGGAAAAAAAAAGTCCCAAGGATGGTCTGTTCTTGATGTATCTCAAAACATGCAAAGCATTCCTTAAATGTAGCTGTCTGGGATCATGTACATACTGACTGAGTTGTTGTGTAGCATGAGCCAAATCGGGTCTTGTATATCCCAAATAAAGTAATCTTTCCACTAATTTTCGATATGAATATAGATCTTCTAATTTAGGACCATCATCACTGCTCATCTTATGCTATTTTTTTTTGAGTTGAGACGAGAATAAACTTACATAATGAAACACATCTAAACGAAAGTAAAGACCTAGAAAAATTGGATGAAATTTCCAGAAAAGCATGAAATTAAAAAAAAATCCTGAACCTAAATAATCATAATAACGAAACCTATGAATTTAGTTAAATATATATATTAAGAAAAAGAATTTGGTGGGGGGTGTTTGATGTTTAAAACAAATCAAATTAAATCTAGAAATCAAAGAAGTAGAATATAAATCTAACCTAATATTAATAATGAACAAACAAGTTTTAAATTTGAGTTTAGTCATGTAATTTCGATATATTTTAGAAAATCTGAGACATTTAACAAGATGAACATAGAAAATCAACCAGCTGGATTCTACTTATTCCTTTTCACTCTTAGAAATTGAACCAGCTCAATTCCAATATCAAAACATGATAAGCACTAAGAAACACAATTAATAACCGAAATTTTTTAGACGAATTTTAAAGTTCCAGCCTATACAACTCCAAATGAATCACTAATTCTACATATCATATTCAAATAATCAAGGATGTATCCAATTAAATAAGAACATAAATAAACATAATTAGAAATTCTAGCAATTGTGCAGATGTTAAATCCATTTAGTAATCAATTGAATTAAATAAAAAAAATATCTCAAATAATCAAAACATGTCTTAACTAAAGCTTAGAAAATTAAAGATAAGGGGAATAAGGGTTCAGAAAAGCTCATTGAAGTGCTCCAATTTTAGACCTCTGACCGGCCCTTTCAAGGTTTAAAAAATCTCTCACCAACCTTAACCAGCTCAAAACATATGGGAATTGGTTCCCAGTAACCTTAATCACTATTTGGAGTGAATCCTTGCTGCAACCTACCTTGGAATACAGAACCTCTCGGAGCTTCCAATCTCGCATGGATTTATGCTCGTTTTTCTCTCCAACTACTGCTTCGTGTTTATAGGCTCACAAAAAATCTCCCATACTCGCACTTTACTAGATTTTCCTCTTATCTCTTTCATTTTAAAGAGATTTGGAGCTAAAGATCTCAGGTGGGTGCAACTCCTTCTCCACATCAACGTCTTGTTCTGTAGCGTTTTGCATTTTGTTCCTCTCCTCTGCGTTTGCGTTTGTTTTCTCTCCTCTTCATTTCATCTTCTATCTGCTACATTGCTCTTGCATTTTTGCTCTTTTATTGCTGCATTTTAGACTTGCATTTTCTCCTCTACATTTTACATTTTGGTGTTTGTACTCTATTGCTGTGTTTTCTTCTGTTTTAGCAACGTTTTGCTTATTGCTCTCTACTGTTGTTGTCTTTTACAATGCGTTTTGGTCCTCTGCTATTGTCTTCTGGGTGCTGCGTCATTTTGCTCCTACTTCTATTGCTTGTTTTGTTTATGCATTTTGCTTCTGGTTTGGGCTGTTTATTGTTTTACTGAGTTGTTCCGTTTTTGTCGTTAGTTAGGCTAGTCCTTGTCATTTTTCCACTGGGCTTTGTTTTAGACTTTCCTGTTGGGTCAGATTTTCTTCTAGATTCCTTTCTTTAAGTCCACTAAGCCTGTAAAAAAAAATACTTAATATAATTTAATCCCAATTTAGATATAAAATATGAAACTAAACATCATAAGTTATCAATAATAAAATGCCACAATTTTTTTCCCAAATATGCTATGTAAATGATTTAAAACAATATCAAATAGAAGTGTAAAATATGTTATAATTTTTACTAATTACAAGCATAATTGAATTAACAAGTTAAAACAAAGATAGAATAACCCTTAAGTTTTTATTATTGATTAACTTAATTCTTATTGTTGGCTTCACTTATTCAATTGTTTAGTTTTATTAGTTTATTTTAATTCAATTAATTTAATCTTTTATTTCCTCACACAAAGTGCATTTAAGTTGTTAGGTGACTAATCCAATCCTTATGGGAACAATATCTTTTATACTACAAGTTATGACTTATGTACTTGTAGTAAAAAAAATTTTATATAAAACTACAAGTATGGAGTTAATTTGAGAAAAAAAAAAACTAAGAATGTTGATTAAATTGGTTAATGAAAGATTATTAAGCTAAAGTTGAGAATTAGAATTTTAGTAACAATGTTAACTAAAATTAGCTATGAAAATAAAATATTGATAAAGATTACAAATTAAATTGCACAAGCAAACAAAATAGATTAGCTTATAGTTGAAATATGTGATTACATAAAATAGGTTGTAAGCTTATATTTGTGAGTTATGGTTGAAATTGATAGGTTATAGTTAAGAGTGTACGCCATTAGTTTATGGCTGAATAATATAATCGTACAAAATAAGTTATATAAGATGTATATGTATACATGTATATTGTGTAATTATGTATATTGAATACTGAATTGTTGGTTTTGACTTATTTATGAATTATGTTGGATGAAATTGAATTTTGTAGTGTATATTAACTCTTGATTGTGAAGTAAACTTAAGTAAGAAACTAAGAATGATGATTAAAATTGGTGATTGAAAGATTGTTATATTAAAGATGGAAATTAAGATTTTAGTAACAATTTTGATTAAAATTAGTTAAGAAAACAAAATAATGATAGGCATTACAAATTGAATTGTATAAGTAAATAAAATAGATTAGTTTATAGATAAATTATGTGATTACATAAAATAAGTTGTAAACTTATAGTTGTGAGCTATGGTTGAAGTTAAATAGCTTATAGTTGTGAGTGTATGTCTTTAGTTTACGGTTGAATGATGTAAGTATACAAAATGAGTTATATAAGATGTATGTTTTTTTGTTAGTTTTGACTTTTGAGTTAAACAATACATATTTTGTGATAGTAATTGATAATGAAATTAAGTGTTCTTTATTTTGATATGAATTTATTAATTTAATTTTAACATATGTCTTTATTTGTTTTATAGATAAATAGAAGGAAGTTCAAGTAATTCTGATAATTCAATGGCTTCAAGTATAGAAAGATTAGATGATCTAGCTTAGATTTATGCTAGATTGGTTCCTAGAATGAAGAATCATATTATTTATTTGTATTGTAACAAGCATTTGAAAGGTGGGAGAATCACTAGATTAAAGAAGCATTTAGTTGAAAGTGAATGATGATGTCAAATGACAAATGAAAACTTGGTATGAAGAGTATCAATATGAGAAAGATAGAAGGCAAATATTGAATTACAAAATTGGTAGTGGGTTTTAAACCATGTGTGATGGTTGAACAAATAAAAGATATGAGCCTATTATTAATTTTTTGGTTTATTCTACAAACAGTTTTTGAAACCTATTGATGCATCTGCCTTATTAGGAATATTGATACTCTATTTGAAATATTTGATAAAGTTATGAATAAAGTTAGGTCAGAAAATATTGTTAAGTTCATTACTGATAATGATTCCGCTTATAAAGCAGCTGGAAGAAGATTGTAAAGCAAGTATAATTCTTTTTATTGGACTTCTTATGATGTACATTGCATTGACTTGATATTGGAAAATCCCCAATATAGGGGATGTTAGGTATTTTCCTATTATTGATGAGACTATGCAAAAAGCAAAAAAGATGACTAAGTTCATCTACAATAATACATGGATCTTGAATTTAATAAGAAAAGATTTTACCAATAGTAGGAATTTGTGTCACGCTGCTATTACATGTTTTGTAACTAATTTCTTATCACTTTAGTGTTTTATTATAATGAAAAAGAGTTAAGACAAATGTTTACAAATGATAAGTGAGTTACATCTCAACATGCTAGGTCGAATGTTGGATTGGAGGTTTCTAGAATTATACTTAAAGATAATGAATTTTGGTCCCAATTTCAATTTTCATCCGAGTTTGTAATCCTTTAGTAAGGGTACTTCGTCTGGCTAATAGTAATGAGAAGGTAATAATCAGTTTTTTCTAATGTTATAGAGAGGGAGAAGGAAGCAATCAAGTTCAATATGAAAAATGTCTTTTTTTATACACACCTTATCTTGTAGTCATCAATGAGAGGTGAGAAGATAACTTTACTCTTCGTTATTTGTAACCGAGACATTTTTGAATCCTATTGTCTATTTTAGACTAAGTTTTATAAAGAAAATTAAGGTTAATGAGGAGATATTATTAAATATTACAACAATTGTTGCCATAAAACGATGCAAGATTTCTTAAGATCACAAATAGAGATTTATAAGAATGATTCTGATGATTTTAGGATACCTATTGTTATTCGTAAAAGAGACAAACTTAATCTAGATATATATATTTTTCACTTTTGTTACTTGCTAAAAATTAATCATCACTTTCTTGTTTTTATAGTACTACTTTTGTTGTCTTACAACTTACAGTTGCTTTGTGGAACCAATTCAAAAGTGGTGTTCCAGAATTGCAAAGGTTTGCAGTTCAAATTCTAAATTGATGTGTAAGTACAACAGGGTGTAAAAGAAATTGACGTACACTTAAATTCATCTATTCCAAGAAAGGAATAAATTGGAGCCCAAAAGATTGAATGACTTGATCTTTGTTTAATACAATTTAAAGCTTCAGAAAAGGTATTTTATTATCATTATTAATTTGGATATAATTTCTTAGTAATTTAATTTTATTTGTTTACTGGGACTCTTAATAGAACAAGTAGTTTAGTAGATCCAATTTGCCTTGACCATATCGATTTTTTGACAGATTGAGTTTCTTATAAACTAGTTTTGATAAATGTGAGCAATTTAGAAGATAATCTTGGACGATGAAGCTCCTCTTAATAATAAGGATTTTGTACTAAATGAGAATTAGGGTCAATTTGATTTGAGCGAACATTCGACTAAATGAAATTTCAGGTTTTAGTTTCTTCTCTTCTTTTAGTTTCACTTATATATGATGTATATGTTAAATTCTATATATGCAATATAAATATAATTGTAAATATTTTTGTTTCGTTTTTGTATGGTTCTTTGATACTAACTATTGCTGTAAATTGTAATGGTTAGAAAGTCGTGAATATTTATTATTGTTTTTATTTGTTGTTTTGATTTAATTATTATTTAGTAAATAGAAAAATTGTAACATTTTAAGTACTTTATATTGTTTTTAATTTTTATTTATATGATAGTTAAATAATCATTTTCATATTAATTATGGTTATTATTCATATGTGAAATATGTGAAAAGTAATATTAATAACAATAAATAGATTGTTGTTATTTTAAATTTCTATTATCATGATTTTTGGAGATAAAGTTGATATAAAATTATATATTATACAATACAATATATTGAAAGATTATTTTATAATTTTTAAAAACTCAAATACTACTTTATAAATTTAAAAGATCACCGCGAGTTATTCTTTATCTTCCCATTTTTTGTATTTCTATTTTTCTTTTTTTATTTATCACCTTACTTTGGTAAATAAGAGAGAGAGAGAGTTCTTACGGAGCCGTGAACGTGTGGGTCCATTTTACAGCTTGATATATTTTTAATTATTGACTATTACTGACTCGCTAATCAAATTTAGGCATTTATAATATTGCATAGGGATGACAATTTTTAGTTTATGATATAAATTTAGTTGGTTTTAGTGGATAAATTTATAAGTTAGGTCTAAATTCATATTGACTCAAGTTTTAATTATTCTAAATAAAATAATATCCTTTTATTTAAAAAAATTAGGCCTCAGATAAACTTGAACTTTAGCAACTTAAACTTAAACTCAATTAAAATAATTTCATTATTTTATATTTTTAATTTTAAAAAATTAACCGACTATAAATCAACTTATTTTCATCCGTAATATTGCCTTACACTTTATTCTTATCTTCCCTTTTTTGTGTTACTGTCTTTCTTTTTTATTTATCGACTGAGCTCTCGAGGAATGGTGCATTCAGGTTAATTTTACAGCTTGACATGACAAATCACGTTTTCACATCGTTGCTTTACATTTTCTTTTCTTTTAATTACTTAATATCAGGGAGTACTAATTGATAGGTTTAAAAAGGGGTTAATGAGTAAGGAATAAAAAGTAAGTTGTTAGTTGTTGATTATGATTATAGGAGTAATAGTTTGATATCCCACTTTGGGGGAATCCTCCATACCTCCTTTTAGTAGAGGAATGAAACTCATTCCTTAGTAGAAACTAATTTTTCAAATATTTTTAATATTAATTAATTAAAATATAATTAAATTAAAATAATAATACTAATTAATTATTATTAAATTTTAAATTTTGATATTTGATAACGCAAGTAAAATGATAAAGAAAACAATGGAATGGCTGGGAAGAGCAGCAGTAAGAGAGGACACGTCACATGGGCCCACCCTAAAGTCTGACAGACATTGACAACAACCCATTAAGAATCAGAACAACTGCCCACATGCTACTACTGTCCTAATGTTTCCGTAAGTTTCTCGCGAATTTACCATACTACCCCTACTAACTGTTCCCTTTACTTGCGTACTCGAGTAATGGCTTTTGTTGTTCAGAATATTAATCTTAAATAAAACGAGAAGTGTATACTGGATTTTGATGTACATTTGTGAGAAGGCGATTCAGATTGAGATTGATGTTGATGTAGGGGTCTCTACTTAAATCTATGTTTAGTTTAATATAAAGTTTTTAATGGAATAAAGTAAAAGAGTAGAAATGAATATAATGTAATAATTTATAATAGAATGAAACGTAAATAAATGTAATATTAGAAAATTGTTGTTTGAGAGGAATGGAAGGGTTCATAATGTAATGTAATAAAATGCTGTTTGGTGAAGGGTTTACAATGTAATATAATATAAATTTGTTTATTATTTTACATTATATCCTGAACCCTCTAAATTAGAAGTTTTTCATTTTTATTGTTTAGGATAGAATAAGATGTAATATAAAATCTTCATCTTTCATCTTTCATCTTATTCTATTCTATTCTATTCTATTCCATTATAAACCCTCTTTCCAAATGATGAAATAATATTACATTTTATTTCATTCCATTAATAAACCCCAACTAAATATAACCTGAAGGTATAACTTTTGTCGCTTTCACTATGCTAAAAATTAATGTTTTCCTTTTTCTAATAATGAATGAATAAAATTGGTTTTAACATATAAAGTTTGACCAAAAAAATGTTATATTAAAATTTAAGATTTTTGTAAATATTTAATTTCTTAAATATTTTACAACATTTAGATCAAGCTTTAATATTTATAAATATTTAATTTAATTTGTTTTTAATAAAATACTAATAATTTTTATTTAGATTTTTAATTTTTTCTTATGAATCTTTTTACTAACCGGAGATTCAATTGATTTATAAGATCTAAAACAAAATATATATCCTTTTGTGTAAGTATCACGATGATTTAGTTTCTTATAATGAAAACTAGAGCATTAAGATTAACTTGCTCAAGAACTTCTCCTTGGTCGCCAAAGGAAAGATTTAAGCAAGTCCTGTGTACTCAAAATTGTCTTTAGAAAGGCTTTTGATTTAGTAGATTGAGACTTTCTTATGTAGGCTATAGGTTCCTTTGGCTTCCCTGTCACTTTATCTAATCAGAAGAATCAGTGCGTTACCTTGGTATCTTGCACTGTCCTAGTTAATGGGAAGCAAACTTAGTGGTTTTAAGGTAAAAGAGGGATAAGACAAGGGGATCCACTGTCGGTTTATCTCTTCCATCTGTATTAAGGTATTGTTGAGAATAACAGCCTCAAACATTTATCATACATGATATTTTAAGCATCACAGAAAGTGTGAAACTGAAACTCTTCAATTTGGCCTTTGTTGATGACTTATTGATGTTTTATGGAGCTGACTTAAAATCTATGCAAACTATACTTAACTCAATTTGATTATTTAGCAAGCTATCAGGTATTAAAGTCAATCTAGACAAAAGTTACTTCATGCTTTCCAGAGATGCTCCGCACATGGAAGACCAGATTGCTAGACTAACTAGTTTCAAACATAACCAACCTCCTTTTAAATACTCGGGAATTCCTATAACAACAAGAAAACTTGGTTGCCAAGATTGTAAGAGGCTCATTGAGATGATAGAAAGAAGGATGAATCGGTGGTGCAATAAAATAGTGTCCTATGTAGGGAAATTATAGTTGGTAAAGTCAGTTCTATCCAATATGTATGCTTACTAGCTATCACTTCTTGTCCTACCTAGAAGATCATCAAGGAAATTCAAAGAATGCTAAGGAATTTCCTAAAGAGTGGCGACAGTAGGAAAAACTCAGGAGTAAAAGTGGCTTGGTCTGAAGTCTGCATGCCATTGAATCAAGGAGGACTTGGCATAAGGTTTATTGATTCATAGGTAAATTTATACTTGCAAATGAACTTGGAAGCTATTAAAGGATAAGGATAACCTATGGTCCCGATGGATGCACAACTACCACTTGAAGAATGAAAGCTACTGGAGCATTAAGCAAGGGAACGACACATTTTGGACCTTCCAATGTATGCTCAAACTGAAGAATACATTACGTAAGGAGCTTAAAACCATAATTGGAGATGGTAAACAAACCAAGTTATAGTTTGACAAAATGGAGCAGGAAAGGTCCTCTATTCCTAGTTTGTAGGACTTAGATATATGCTAAAACCGGATGATAAGGTGGAGGAGATGATTAGGGGAGAGGAATGACACATTGGCTTAAGGGGCTTTGAGCAACTTAAAGAAGCTCTACAAAGAAGCTTTACTTAGCTATAAGCCTAGGATAAATTTGGAAGACAAGATAGTTTGGATAAGGCATAGCTCAGGATTGTTCACCAATAAATCAACTTATGAGATTTTCAGTCAATAAAGTCCTAAAGGATATTGGTTTGGAATCTTTTGGTATAAAGGTCATATACCAAGATTGACATTCATTATATGGCTCATCATGCTTAACAGGTTCAGCAACTTGGACAAATCAAAAACTAGTCAGGAGTTAAACAAACTAAGTTGTTTGTGCAATCAAGATGGGATATCCAAGGACTATATGTTCTTCAAATGTATCTACTTTAGAGAAGCCTGGAGAACAATTTAGCTGGTTTGGTTTGTAACTATATATGCAAAAGCTTGTAGTAGAGCAGTATCATAAGTAAAATGTCCTAAACCATACTCCTTAAGGATGATATGCCACTTGTCAAGCTATCACTAGCTACCATTGTGTATAAAACATGGAAGGAGAGGAACAGTCACAAGTGAACACATGGAATTAGGACATTTTCAACTCTAGGATTCTATCCAAGATAAGAGATCCTAATTGTTCATCGCCAGGAGACCATAGTCTCCAATCCTATACTCCATATATGGAGCCTATATAATGGTTAGATGTGGTTTTGATTCATATGTTATCCTAGAACAACCAATTGCCATATAGTAGTGCATTCTTATACTTAGAAATTTAACTATTAAATTTAATCATCATATGAGAATTTATGAAGTGCATTTTATTTACATACATCACATTTGCATAGACACGTGAATCATGATCTAGGGACATTGCAAAAATAGTACATGCACTCATTGATATATCCTAGGGTATGAAAAATCTTAAATGATTATGATGTGCTTATGTGCTAATTATGTCTTGAATTTTGTTTAATGAATTATAATTAGTGAATTGGGAATTTATTATTCTAATTGAGTAATTGATAAAGTGATATGTGCATTAGTTTAAAAAAAGTGTTAAAATGGCAAGATAAAATGATACATGGGAATTTAGGTTGAATGAGCCTATGAGATGGTGATATGTGACATCAATAATAGAGTGACAATTGACTTGAATAAAAGAGTGACAAATGGAGGTATAGTTAAGTGGCATATGGTCTATAGATTAAATGACAAATGGACTAATAAGGGAGTGACAATGGTGAGTGTAGGAGAAAAACACTTAGCTTGGCTCTTAGCTTGACACTTGTCATGACACATGTCTATCTTCTTCACCACGCACCTTACCCACGTCTCTCACACTTGTAAGACCACCTTCTTTCATGTTTTGGTCTTATGTTTTCCTCTTCTTTCCTCCCACCTATGACACATTTACACAATCCTTAAAACCTTTAAAGTTTTCCTAAAATTTTGTAACCCTTATCTTGTAAATTGAAACCCTTTAATCCCATCTTGTTCTTAATGTATGTTTGATGCTTGAGAGACTTGTTTAGCTTGTTGATTGAGAAAATCTTGAGACAAAAAAGTAAATATTTGATTACCTTATTGAGTTATATGTGAGCATAACATCTATAAAGATTGGTTAGGGATGAACTGAGATGAATTGCATGTAAGGTTGATGATGAGATGTGCTTGAAATGTGATTAATGAATTGGTTTTGTTTTGATGTATGGAAACCGTAGGTTATAGATTGTTTTGAGAATGAATTAGGTTGAGATTAGAGGTATGCTGAAGATGAATTATGCTAAATAAAGAT
>JANIJF010000001.1:36429629-36448548 GCA_024520955.1 Erythroxylum bequaertii
TTTTCCTTCCGTCTGCTTTTCTATCGTCTGTTTTTCTATCGTCTGTTTTTCCTTCCGTCTGCTTTTCTATCGTCTGTGTTTCTATCTTCTGTTTTTCCTTCCGTCTGCTTTTCCTTCCGTCTGTTTTTCTATCGTTTGTTTTTCTATCGTCTGTTTTTCCTTCCGTCTGCTTTTCTATCGTCTGTTTTTTCCTATCGTCTGCTTTTCCTTCCGTGTGCTTTTCTATCGTCTGTTTTTTTCCTATCGTCTGCTTTTCCTTTCGGAACGTCTCTACTTATAAGGGTCATAACACTTCGATAAGTAAACAGGTCGAAAGACAAAACTTTTATGTCTTGATCATCCGTCCTTACCCCCGAAGACTGTAACCAAACAAAACATAAGGGCACTTGCAAACGTCCAACTTTCTAATATCAAATTAGCAACTTTTGCAATTCATTCGAAAGCTCTCTCTCACAAACTAAGTTCCCAACTTAATCACTCAAATCACTCTCTAAATTATAGTCCTTAAACCTTTTCTTTTTTTTTTTGTGGTTCAGAATCAATGTTGTTTTTTTTTCCACTCAAAGGGTTCATGACCAACCAGAAATGCAATTGTAGATGCTTCTGTCCATCAGCTAGACTTTGGCTTTGTCGGGATCTTGTTTTCATACTCTCTGTCAAACTAACGGTCGTTTGGTTGAGCTTTTATTAGTAGAATTTTTATCAGTAGAGTTTTTCTGAAAAGAGCTTTTTTTAAAAGCCTGTTGACTGTTTGGCTGTTAATTAAAAAATAACTTTTTTTTAAAAAATTCATACAGCAGACTGTTTAGTAACATAAAAATAAAAAACACTTTTATTAATGTTAACTATATTTTATTTTACAATAAAATTATTTATGCTAAATAATTTTTAAAATATACTAATATGCAAAGTACCATCTTATAATTTTCATTTTGAAAATAAAATTAATATGAATAATAAATACAAAAACATGTTAAAAAGTTAAATAATAGCATTATTTTGCAATTTGACATTACATAATAGCATGTAGTTTCACGTATGACTGTGAAGCTCTGAAGAACATTAGGCATCAAAACCTTGTCAAAATATTAACCGTATGTTCGAGTATCGATTTCCAGGGATTAGATTTCAAAGCTCATTCTCAATTTACAAACAACGCAGACGAACGTCTGCATTGTTAGCGCAGAACGTCTGCGTTACGCCAGCGTCTAAAACATTAAATTTTAGGACAACGAAAAATACATAGAAGAGAACCAACTGAGAAGATGAGAAGATAGGTTAGTAGAAGAAACAATAGAGTCGGCACCCATGTTTGGAACAGACACTATTTGTTTATTAACGTAAGTGACGGAAACTCAATTAAAATTAACTTATCGAAAAAGCTCTTATTTGAATTTTTCTGAAAAGCCCCAAATTTTAATTTTTGAAAATGTTATATTTTGACTTTTTCAAAAATTATTTTTTTTAAAAAAGTACTTTTGAAGTTTGCAGTTAAATATTTATTTTTTCTTAAAAATAACTTTTACGGTGAAAAAAAAAACTTTTGAAATTTTTACGAGTTGAACCAAACACACGCTAAGCCTAATAAACATTATAAACACGTGACAAGCTCTTCGACAATGGAGTTATCTTCTGAATTTGACAAGTCCAACATACAATAATGGTTCATGACCAACGGCAAATGCAGTAGATTTTTCTGTTAATCAACTAGTCTGGTCAGGTATTCACATTAGATTTTTCTGTGAATCAACTAGTATTCACATTAGATTTTTCTATTACTCGATTAAACCGAGCCAAGTTGAACCAAACCAAATTTGTCTCTTCGACGTCGGAGTTATCTTCTGAATTTGACAAGTCCAACATACAATAATGGATGTCCATTATTGTATTAATTTAATATAATGTTAATAAATTAAGTTCAGATTAATCGAATTTTAAATCAAATTTACGCTGTCTCTTAAAATTAAATTGAAGTAAGATAGGAATAAATGCGACTGTCTCGATTAATTACCAATATTATTTATCACTAAAATAAACCAATGCTTCAAATTATCTTATACAAATTACAATTCGCATAGATCAACGTGTCTCTGCTACATTGAAAGCCCATGGTACCAGCTAGATCATGGAAAATGGTGTTATGTATTATACTATATACATGTAAATCCTTTTTGTTTTCATAATTCCCTTTCTAATTACGATATTGACAATACGAGCATAAAGAAATAATCAATCATAAAATATTCAATTTTTTAAGATTTTTTAATTCAATACTTAAGATTTTAAAATTTTCCAACCGAATAATTAACTTTTTAAAACCTTAACAATTTAATTTAAATGTTACCTCTATTAATATTTTACTGACTTAGCTAACGGAATCTTTATTAATTATAATATGTAAATGTTCGCTTGAAAAAACTATTCTCACTTCGGTCTAACTATGATCACTATTTTTCAAGTAAATATGTATATGTCATGAACAACAATGATTACATTATCTAAATTAGCAAATTATTAACAGAACCAATGTCATAAACTAAACTCATAAGGTTTTAGAAGAATGATCACTCAATTAAAAATTTTAAAAACTTAGCAAAAATTTGAAAATTTTTCAAAAAGCTAAGCATTTTAAGATCATTTTATCCCTAAAAAAATGTAATATCTTATATAAGTAGTGGGTATCAAATAACATAAAATCTAACTAACTTGAATTTTCAAAACCCCATGTTTTACTTTTCTTCTATTTTTCAATGTCTCACTAATCATGACTAACAATAATAACAACCTATCAATATAAGTCCCATGAATATACCGAATTTAAGGAGGTCTAAAAATATACAATCTTACCTTAATTGACGAAAAAATAATAAAAGATTTGTATTAAAATAATAATTTATTAATCGCGACCAAATTGAGTTAAATATGAAATTTTCATTTTTCCACTATAAATTGGGGGCAATATGAACTAGCCACTAATATTTCATTAACTAATAAAAAGGCCAATAAGAGATGAGTCCACTTGATCATCTCAAAGACTTATTACAAGTCTCTTATGTACCAAATATGTCTAATTAGTGTGAATACAAAAGATTCTTTCCACACAATTAAGATTTTAAGACTTATACCTTGTTTATGCTTTTGAACTCATTAATTTTTCATATCTAAAAACAAAAGATACAGATTTTCTTGTAGTAAATTTAAAATTTTCAAAAAAATATTTGTATTTTTCAATTTTCTAAAAAACTTATTTTTTTACTTTAATTATAACAATAAAGTACATGCGTTATGAATATCTCACTTGGACTAATTAAATATTAATTATATGATGATTGAATCAAATTCTCAAAATCGAACCAAACTAATTATGCTCAATTCGAATTAATAATTTATTATAATTATCTAAAATTATTAACTTACGTCAAATTCGGGTCAATTTTGAGAGTTGAATTGGATTATCATGTTAATGATATTTGACTAGTAGTATAGTTTGTGTATAATATTTTATTATGTATATTTCATCATTATTTTTTAAACGGTTTTTAAAAAGAGTTTTTTAAAAAATTTAAAATTAAAATGTTGAGTATTTTAAAGATTAAAAAAATTCTAAGTCTCGTAAACTACAACAAATATTCATATCTTTAATCTCAAATTAAAAATGCTCTTTGAATTTGTATTCATTTTGTTTTTTTCCTTGTTATTTGAAAATGTGAATAAATTTAGAATGTAGATGTCGTAATTATTTTGGAATCTAATACTTTTTTAATCTATATAAAATAATTATCCGGTGTATAAAACTTCCCGCTTTGTGAGGATTATCGATATACAAAGTCTTCCTCTTGTATTTTTTACAAAGAAGTGTTGGATAATTTTGTCATTTTTTATAAAGTTAGACAACTATTAATTGCATTTTTTGGTTGTTTTTCAATAACTTATCGCTTAAGTTACGTAATTTGATCCAATAAAGTAGCTCGATAAATGATCTAAATCAATGTATCGAAATTCATGAGAAAAATAGATTATAATTAGTGTGAACCGAACTTATATCGGACTTGTGATGGAAAAGCTTGATATGGAAGTTATATATAAAGGTTAAGGTCTTATGAAATTGCTCATATCATTTGTAAGCCTACGATTTCTCTGAATTGTTAAGAGTGCTTACATTTTGAGAAAACTGTAAAAAATAGTTAACTACGTGTCGTTGAATGATTCTCGTAAAGGTATCGAAAGATTGAAGCTCATTTTAGCCACGAAAACTATCAAAAATTAAGATAGAACCGAAATTAGGCATTTCACATTTCTTTTATTTTTACCTTTTCATAAACGATTCAGAACACGAAATAAGATCTATACTATATATTTGACGCAGAACGGAAAGTTACGAATGGAACAAGAACGTTTAAACTCCGTTCAGGAGTTTAATCAATGTCGTTTGATTGGACGAAAAGGTAAACAAAAGCGACAAGCGATCTTGAAAGAAAGGCAAAGCCAAATTCTGGAATGAAAATAAGATAATCGTCCGCAGAAAACATCAATAAGGCCTATTTATAATGGCCAACAACCCTAATCCGAAACCTGACAAGATTAGGAAAATAAAAGACAGAAAATAGCAAAATAATCTAAAAAAAAAAGTAAACGCAAAATTGAGCCCTTAATTTAGGCCATGTTTCGCATCCTGCCGCAAACCTTGCAGCGGTCAAGATCTTCCATATAATTCAAAGCTAACTGGTCCGCATCATTAGCCGACTTTATTTCTTTAGGTATATTTCTTTTAATATCGGTTAGATAAATTTTGATCATATATATAAAAAAAATTATAACTTATATATTTCAAAAAAATTATTGAACAATTTAATAATTCAAAGTTAAATAATAGATTTGACTCAACCAATTGATAGTACACTTTTAACGCAAAGAATATTTCTATTTTAAACATAATTTCTTTTTTAGCAGCTCAATACCTCTTTCTACTCTTTTTTTAATAAAACTTTTGCATGAAAGCAATCATGTCTATTAGGAGAAAACCAAAGTGAACACATAATTTAGACGTTGGCTTTGGTTCCTAATTCTGATACTCAGGATGGAGACGAGAACAAATTTACCTAATTTCAACCACCTCTTGTGCCCGTAATCGTGAGAATTGACTAGTGTTCTTAATAATTGCAGTAACAGCCAAACATATTAAGCGGTAATTCCCTTTGGGAGTATCGACGATCATATGTCCAAAATTTGGCCGATATATAGACTGACTCCGAAATCGTATAGGGTATGTTGAAATGCTGATCATTATCCCAATTTCAATCAAGGGGAGGGGCTGTTTCAAAACACCTTTTTCTCTTTAGCCTTTGTTACTGTGAATTTACTCTAAGCGTACTGAGACTCTAAAGCATAGGTTGGCCAACATTGTCAACTTTTCAGTCACTTTTTATGTTTCCATATGTATTAGTTTGAGGGCAAAACACACAATTCCGCAATGACGTAGGCCAATTTTTATACCTCAAAATTAAGCTACTGTGGTTTCATTACCCAAACGTCACCACCCTACACAACTTCTTTACGTTTTAAGTTCTTGGACGCTATGATTTTCTTAATAGTTCCAAGCTTATGGGGTCTGACATAGTCCAAAACAAACCTCATGAACAGCTCATTTTCGAACATTGGTTAGTCCAGATTTTCCTGATACTGAAATGAATAAGCTAAGCAAGTAATATATTTGTCTATCCAAAGAAAAAGGCGTATTTGACGACCCCTCAGAGAACAGTTGATATTATTACAAACCAAAAGCGTTTGAGAGAGACATACGGAAATAATTGTACATGTACGCACTGGGGCCTATTTGCTGTAGGATTCGTGCCCCTTGGCTTATTCATTCACTGTTATCATTAGTTTACTGCTTTTTATCTGTCGCTAATTGTCACCCATCTTCTGATTCGATTCATTCAGCTCCTGAAATTGGAGCAAACAGCAAGTTCACATAGAGGAAAAGTAATTAACTCTCTAATTTACTTTTTAAAAATGTATATTATATGAAGAATGCTTTTGTATATATCTTCACGTCTCCTTATTATATGTAGCACAGTACATTAGGACTATGATTTCAAAGAAAATGCATAGAGGAGTTAAATACTGACTTTAGATGTGCATTCCAATATTGTAATTTGGTACTGATTCTCTTTTTTAAAATTTATAAAGAGCTCTCTGTGCATTCGTTCTTTGAAAAGTCAAAGCTCTACGTTTCCTGTAAATCGCATAATTATGATTTTTGACTTCGATCCAGACCTGTCAGATGTTGATCCTCTGAGCTGAATCCACGGTAACCTATAGAAAGTAAGTACACAAGTTTTTCCAGTGGACGGTTCGGTGTTTCAATGACGCATTCTGGACAGACTAGATTTAGGTATCCTATCGTAGACGTAATATCCTGCCAAGCTTCAAACGTGCCTGAAAATAGGTAGCTTTTTTTTAGCAAGAAGTGGTCAAACATTTCAGGTTTACGCTTTATAGATCAACTTCTCCTTGGAAAATTGAACGTGGGAGGCTGAATTTGCTGAACTAATTTTGGTTGGTCTTAACGGACTTCTGATCAGGAGAATAAGAGTAGAGGGTAGTATTCCCCCGCCAATCAAGGGGAGCTGCTCGATTCCATTCGAATTAGACGATGCATCCCAATCCCAATAGTCTTCATCTCTCTAATGCAATCTGCTTACTTATTTTAGCAATCATTTAAAGTCAACTATTATATGTATATTATAATAAACTCGGCGGTTGGGTGGGGTGCCAAACTTGTCTTGAATCTCACTATTATTAATGTATTACGAAGGGACCTTAGATGATTTCTTTTGATGATAATGCCTCCCTCCACTAGTGATGTCACAGTCACAACCATTCTAATTAAGAAAAGTAGATGATTATAAGTTAAGATGATATACTGTGCTCTGGAATTGGACTTACTTCTCAAATACTTTTAAATTTGAAGAGTTAATAAATGAAAGTATATTATTGTCAAGAAATTAAGTCTCCACTTAGGTTTTAAATTCTCACAGAATCCATACTCTGTGATAAAATAAAAATCAAGCCCAAAAAAAAGCGTGAAAAGTGACTCTCCACTAACTTGTTGAGAACTAAGTTGCCCCTCCAATATGCATGACCAGTCATTGTTAGCTCTTGAAACATGGCCAAGCACAGATTAATTTTTATGTAGCACCCAGGAACTGCAATCCTGCTCGCTTCCATGGGACAACAAATGGTAAATTGCATGATGCATGTGTAGCAAGCCCCCGCGTTACATGAACAATCAATCAACCTTAACATTTAATGAGATTGGGAGGTTGGAAAAGGAGCAACAGATTTCAATCTCTTCAACTTCCCCAACCACATGCAGTCACCCTCTCCTCTATCCCCATCGAAGAACACCAAAACAGCAAGAAAAAGAAGAGCACTTAGATGCTGACCCTAATGACATCTCAGTTTTAGTCAATTCAAAAGACCATTACAAACAAGATATTCGGTAATGGACCACCGTAGTATCCTTCTTCAAGTTGGAAATTGACATGAGCGAAAGGGCATTAGGTTTGTGGTCATATGGCATAAGTCAAAAGTTAAGTTCTCAGTCATTATAGTTATGGCAGGTGTGTTTTACTAACGCCAACCTAACTTAAAACTGCTTAATCACCAAAGTTGGAAATTGCCATTTCGTGCTTATGAGAGACACTTGTAAGCATTTGCATAACAGATGTCATTTTTCTAAGCTGTCAATATATATAGTTAATTAGTGGCTTTTGGGTTCCACTTGTTTCTAATTGGAGATAAAACCAACCCAACGTTTGTTGTCTTTGTTTTATGATTGCTTCCATGTATGTGGAATTTAGTCCAATTCGTGAATTGTGGAACGTAAGGCTTGGGAAAAAATGACATCAGGGGCCATCCATGTGAGAATGTCTTAGTGCATACAGTCATGCATATATTACCACAAAAAATTTGCGATTACATTAATAGATCGAAGCCATTGAATTTTCACCTTCTAATATTTACTTTTTATGCAACTAATTGGCAGCACGCATATTTAGCTTCCATAGAATTTCCTTACTCTTGTATTGCAAATCATATATAGAAGAAGTTGGTTGACTAGAAGCATTTACGATATTAATTCCATCAACTCTAGTGGATGATCATGATTCATGAACTAGTAGCTCCATCTAGTTTATGGAAGATGTGCTAAAGCCACGATCTTTGACGTGAGAGAGTGGCTGGAACTAATATCGTAAGTACAAATACAATCATGCATATATTACCATAAAAAAAAAAGATTAAAATTCAGTGACTACATTAGAAGTCACTGAATTTTCACCTTTTAATATTTATTTGGATAACTTTTAATCAACTCTATTCGACTAATTGGCAGAATGTTTAATAGCGCGAATAATTATTTTACACAATTTTCTTTACTAGATGGCAAATGGGGCTCATTCATTTTTTAAATATAAAATATAAAATATAAAATGACGTTTTTTTATTGAGCCCGAACTTAGGTTATCCATGTTCAAATCGGCCTGAAACTTAACTCTTTTAATGTTTTATTTAGAAGAATTGAACTTCGAGATAGTACAAATCTAAGTAGCCCAAATTTAAGCCTAATTGAAAACACATAATTTTGAGCTAAATTCTTACTCCCGTCTTACTCTTTAAGTGCAATCGTATATAAGAAGTCAGTTGACTAGAAACATTTATGATATTAGTTTCATACACTCTCGCACACCAAAGATCGTGACTTTAGCACATCAACCATAAATTGGATGGAGGTGCTGGTGGATGATTATGATTCATGGATTGACCTTTAACCTCAAACCGAAGTTGCAATTGCGGTCAACCCAATTGATGACCGCCGCTAAGCTCTTCTTTTTCATTATTGAACTCTGAAAGTCTGAATTGTATCATTAAAGACAAAAGGCACTAATTAAAGGGTTTTGAAGTGAATTAGCCTTTTGTGTCCTTTCTGTGGTTTCAAACATTAACTTGAGCTATCAAACTCTCGGGCCGTCGCTTCAATCATCAGATTTTGGCTGTATAATTAGTTATATGATTATGCACTTTTACCAATACTACTTTAATTTTGTGTATAATTTGTTTACGCGTATGCATTCGCGTAAACAAATAGGATATACGATTCAGGTGATGTTTATTTATAGATATACAAGTAATTGCAAGTTTGAAAAGAAATCGTAGTGAAATTTTCCCTAAAGACATAAAACATTTTTTATTTATATAATTATGAAAATTGAGAAATGTTTCATGCATGTGAAATCAAGACGGAGAGAAGAATTCAATATTTTTAATTAGTCAATTCAAGTTCAACAATAAATAGATCTTCTAGAAAAAAAATATAATTCAAAACTCAAAGTGAAATATAAATAAGCATATAATAATACATTGTTAACACTAATTCAAGATGTTATTTGGTGCGAAAATAATATTGTAGTTTAATTTCTTTTTCTTCTACAAAACTCTTATAGCATAAATTACAGAGTAGGAATAATTCAATATTATTTTGTGTGATTTTAGACCGAATCTTGTCTAATTCTCCTTCTAAATTTGATGACTCTAAATTTTCTTCTAATCAATCATAGTCACATAAGTTTATTACTTTCCTTATAAGGTAGTCGTTCGACTTGTTAGTCTCTACTTTACATAAGGGATTCAATGTCCCGATTCACTTGATGAGACCCTGTATTTCTCAATGTTTTATGAAGTATAGAGACGATGAATATATAAGGTGCAGCAGATATGTACAAATAAGAGATACTTACAGATAATAACAGCAAAGTTAAATGGCCTATCCCTATCCTTATCATCACAATCATGAATCGGACGAGCTAGCACCTTACAATCCAGTTGACCAAATCCGGTTTTTCCTAATCCTAAACTTTCTATATTATATTATTCACTCCCGAATAGATCTTGACAAATTTACCTTAATTGGTTCTATACAATTGCTCGACTTAAGGCCCAAAATAAAATCCAATTCCTAAGCTAATATGGAATTTCATGCCTCTATAATAATCAGGAATGAAAATCACTTCAATCGGAGCTTCCTAGATTAAGAAATCACCGAAATACGGAAACATGTTCAATATGTCCGACTAATTCTCTCTCTTTGATAAAATCCGACAAAATTCAACTTAATCTGAAAATTCTACATTTTTGCAAGAGAGGGTAGAAAATTTTCTTAGAAAGCCAATGCTTCGAAAATCGAGTGAATCGGAGGCCAAACGAAAAAGTTACAAGCAAAAGAGTGAGAGGAGGTTTAATTTGGGAAAAAGGAAAAATCAGAAAATGGAAGAAAATAAAAAACGAACAAACGGCGTCGCCTCGCGCGTGCGGGCCGCTCAAGCTCGCGGTCACAAGCTGCTCGCAGGGGCGAGGCCCTCGTAAGGCGAGACGCTTGTCCTTGTGAGCGCTCGCCCTCGCGAGGGTGCCGGCGAGTCCGAAATTCCACATGTATATGTATACATATGATTTCTTTTTGTTTTTCTTTGGAAACCAAACATTACACCTGAAATTTTTGAAAATTCATAACTTTTCATACCGAATTCCAAAACTCACAAATTTTGCATCAATAAAAAAAATAAAAGGAAGCCCTACAACTTCCATGAAGGATTGAAAAACTAGTTGAGCCTTTAAGGGGGTCAAAACTGGCGTCAAAGTTGCTGCCTCTAAATTTTAATTTTCCACAAAATGGCAGAAATTCGGAAATTTATATCTTTTAACACATAAGTCCAAAAATGGTGCATTGTACCTCATTGGAAAGATAAAAAGATGATCTACAAGTTTCAGGAAGGGATCAAAAATCAGTTCAATCATTTAAAAAGGTAAAAACACTCCTAAAGCTATTGCCTATATATTCACCAATGGTAAGAGGCATGCAGCTAGAATGCAACAAAACCTTGAGGTCATGGGTTCGAATCGTGTCCATGACCAAAGAGGACAATACCGATTTGTGTTGGATGCCACGGTATAAGCCGCAAACATACGCCGGGGTATAACCCCCAAACACCTACGGATGGGGTGTGGGGCCCAACACTTCCCCTTCTTGATCATTGAGACTTCCACAAAATTATGGGTATTCCCATTTTTTAATCAAAATGTGGATCAATTTCTTCTAATACATCGCTAAAATCCTCGATTGCTTGAACTCTCATTCTCCTTCCATTCCCATATGGCCTACAATGACACGTTATGAGAAGTAGGTTCTGCATAATTCTCTCATATCCATTCTTCTTTTATCCCATTACCGATATCTGATATTTTCTTGCCCTCCATTAAGTGTAAATGGAGTTGCTTCTTCTTACATTTGTGGGCTAGGACATACCTCTTATTACAAAAGAAACAAAGTCCTTTAGCTCTTTTCTCGTCAAACTCCTTATTGCTGCCAAATCTTGATATTTTATTAGCTTTAAATGAGTAGGGTTGATAGATTACTTGGCATAGGGGCTAATTCCATTCTGGTGAATTCAAAGTGTTGGGCATGTGTTGAAGTTCCCTCTATTGTTGAGTGCTTTCATGCCTCCTTTTAACACCCGAGTGCTCCCTTTAGTTGCCGTCATTGCCCCTTGCTTCCTAGCCAATAGATAAGCTTGTTGAAGCATGATACAGCCCATCAATTTCACAATTCCAGTTCAGGCCTAAGTAATTTTAGGAAAAACCACCAAATAATCCTATGGAATGACAGTTGATTGGAGTAATGATTAAATTTGGCATACCCCTCATGTTTTAACTCCTTAAAATTTGCCACCAAGTCATTGAAGATCAACGAACTCTTTCGATTCTACAGCTTCTACTGTAGTTTTATTCTTCAGATAGAGCCGGTACCACTCCTAGACCAGCTCCTTTAAATGTATTGCTACCATTCCCACTTTTAAGTGTTTAGGTGTATGGTCAGTATATAAAGAATTGCTTCCACACGTACAACCATAATTTGATATGCTCCCCATAAAATGCTGAAAATTCAATTATGCTAAACCTCGTCGGCATTATGTACCCTTCTCTTTTGTGGGAGAGTCAAAGTACTTGCTTATGTTTACTCTTTATCAGTGAATTTGATTATTCCCTGTTCTATGCCAAATCTTTGCATTGGATGAACATTGACTTGAGCTCAAACATCTCTCTCTCTCTTGTTTATCGACTCTATTCTACGTGTCTAGCAAAATCTTCTCATTCCGAGCTTGGGCCTCGATCAAACTTTTGACATTTTCGTCAATTCTCCCAGCTCAACTCCATGAGTCCTTTGACCTATTTCTTTCTTGATCAAGTTCGTTGCTCTTATATCAAATTGTTTTAAGAATTAATCAATGAGAATAGAATCATGCTCAACCGTTTTTAGATCTCCCGCAATGCTTTTTATTCTGCAACATTAGATGACGTTGTTACACATGCTCATTGAACGACAGAAGCAAAAACAGTGAGACAAACAGGCTTAACAGTTCTGTAAGGATTAAAAATTAGGCTTTAGAGACTCGATTCTGAGCTATCGTCGCATTCAAAATTTGGCAAAATGTTCAATCGTCCCATCCGATAGCACGTCAATTTGTTTGTTTCACTATTCTCATTATCCTGGTTCAGGCACTAGGGCAAGTTACCACAAAACTTGGATTACCATGCTCATTTCAAAACCAAGTATGGTTTTAGTGTTTCCTGAAGATTATCAATTACAATTTAAGGTTCATTGACTGCGTGCATGTCCAGTTAGAATGAGTAACGAACTCGGAAGACACAGAAAATGATTTCCGAGTAACAGTTGGTCCAATATTCAGATACAAGCAGTTCCCTAAACTAATAGTGTTATAGATCAAATAAATACAATTACATCATGGCCAGCTAACATGAACTAAATGGACATCTGCAGGCAATCCGCATTACGAAATGACGGTATCCCACGATAGAATAAAATGCAGTAGCTAGTCTCGATGAACTTTACTCACGACTCGTAAACAAGATTAACCAAACAAATAGCACGTAGCTTTGAATAGGTAAAGGAAATCGGAGAAGGTAATGGATCAAAGAATTAACAAATTCACTTTTTGAAACTGCCATACTGATAGTGTTGGCTGCCAAGGTTTGTGAAAAATTCTTCTGCACCTGTCATCTGCGATGACTCTGATGATGTGAACCCAGGCTTGCCGAGCCCAGTCCCTGAGCCCATAGCTTTCCCCATGTAAAATGTTGCCGGGAATTCCTTCTTCATTTCATCTTGCCCATCACTCAGATCGCCCACAACACCAACTCCTACCAGTGAAACTTTCTTGGCTGGCAAGGAATACACAAAGAGAAACCCATTCAATTGTATAGGGAAGATTTAACAAAGGAGTTTAAAAATCAATGGATTCTACAACATATAGTTGAATGGAAATATATAGAACCGAAGAAGTTTTTCGCAAGCAAACTACTTGCAGTTAATGACAAGACTGTCAAACAGTAGTTGATTCTTAAGATCAACAAGAGGGCAACATTAATCGACTATGACTCTAGATTAAATGCATTGTATCCAAAAACATGACAGGACAGTATTCGCAGCAATCTTGTAGCCCCATCCATAGGGTACATATATTTCAACTGATTCCTCCACGAGACTATTGCCCGGGATATTGCAACAAGTGGAGAACAGTAAGATCAATGATACCCACAAAATTGTGCGTCTAAGCAAAACCCTTAGACTTCATTTGCATGGATTTTATGGTTTTGCAATCAAGTATAGCCTCAATGGAAAAGCTTTCAAGTACAGGATGCAGAAGTCAATCCTTTGTTTGAAATAAATGACGATCGTGTGAGAGAAAGAATCATTTGGAAATAAGACCCATACCAAATAGCTGTCAGGTTCAGTTAATAAACACGTTTGACATGTCTGTCATTATATTAATAGATCTTGCAACCATAACAATCTCCTATAGGGAGTTTTGGAAAGTCCTATTACTAGGCATTACGAGAAGAATACAGAAATGAAAAATCAATTATTCTCGAATGAATTGATTGCCATGGTCAGACTTTTACCAGATTACTTTCTCAATCCCTGCTAAGCACTCAGATGAAATGCTCAAATGGATTGCAAGTATGCATGCCCAAAGAAATAAGAATTGCTTATGTAAAGATATGCTTACGAGCAGATATATTAAGATCAATAATTCCACGGCTCAGTGAATCTGCCCATACTCCAGATTTCACCTGGAAATTTTCTTTCTTTTGAGTTGGTTTGGAGTCTGCTGAAGATGGTCTATTCAAAATGTTGAGAGCGCCATCATTTTTAGAAGATTTTGTGGTTTCTGATGTAACCATATTGGAATTAGAAGTGAAAGCACCAAAAGGATCAGTTCCATCAAAATTGTTCAAAGGAAGAGCAGCAAATGGATCAACATTGGTAGTGTTAACTGATGCAGATTTTGAAGCTTTAGTCTCTGGTTGCACAGCTGGATCAACAGCTGAAAAGAAATCAATCGTGGAAGGTACTGCAGAACTGTTGACAGGCTGAGAGGCAAACAGATCAACCTGAGCCTGCAGAACTCATCACACCTTCTTTTATTAGTACACAATAATTTAGCACCAACAACAGTAAGATATACATTATGATAATGGTATATGACCTCAGAATGGGGATTGGTTCCCTTTTCAACTTGCACTGGTGCTGATACAAAAGAAGCATCAGCAAAAAGATCAGTCTCTGATGAATCATCATTTTTGGGTGCAGATTCTGCTGGAACAGAGGGTGCATCCAAAAGGTCACCAACCAAACTTTCCCCAAACAAGTCTACTTTGTTAGTAACACGAGCAGCTGACTCTGTCAGGTAGAAGAAAGTACAACAAATGAAGAAATGTATCTTTCTATCAGGTAAATATTAATCAATGGCAACCAAGTCCACGTTTATGAATGTTAGAAGCAATTTTAGACAAGAGCTTTTGTGCAGAAGCATGCCGTATATTGAAATTAGAGAATAGATCCATCTACATGAGAAATACATTGCAGAAAACAACAATTCTAGCAATTAAAAAGAAAAGATAGAAACAAGGTACAACATTGGGTTCTTTGTGATGCAAATAAATTTACAACTCCAACAGCAACAATAATAGTCAGTTGTTCTAATATACTGCTATAGTATCTGCACAGAAAATTACCTATCACCAGATAGCGTCAATCAAGTATCCCTCAATATCTATAGACTTGGAAAATCATCAGGGATGTTCATAGTTTGTTGGTATTGCAAACATTCTGCTTTAGGACAGTTGGTGCTCATTTTCTACTTATGTGTAAGAACTGAACCAATAGAGTTCTAACTTCTAATACATTAGCTAGGTAAAGGTACATAGCTCAGACAAACCCTTTCTAGCATGTGTAGTTGGATGAAGCACAAAGGCATAGCATGTAAGACATTGTTTAGAGTACTCACCGGTTGCAGAAGTCCCTCGAGGATCAAAATCATCATCATCACCATAATTACTTGCCAGGGCGCTGGAGTGTTGAGAAGGAAGCGAATTCTTCTCATCAGATTTGTATGGCTTGGCAGATGCTTTTGATGCGGTGTGTGACATTTTATTTTCATCCTTGCTGTTAAGCAAATGGACTTTATTGAGCAAAGTACAAAATTTACTAGCTTCACGGACAAATTCATGAACACTCAAGAATGAAATAGAATATGATAACTAGTTTATGTGCAACAAAAATGATGGCAAAAGATCATCAGCCAAAAAAAAACCTAGACCACAACGAGCAGAGCACCATTAGATGAGAGGAAATGTCCTAAAAGAAAACTCATTACAATTAGAATATGTAACTACCACAAAAATGCCTAAGAAAACATTTCCAATTTAATAAAAGCATAACCAATAGCTGGAAGTGATGGCTTAGCTTTGCTGGACAAGCAGAAGTTAGACTCATTTTCAGAATGTTCAGAATGGAAATATTGGTCAAAAATCGTACTTGTCAAACTTAAATGAAAAGGTATTGATGCCATGGGGCCCTTATTATGTAATGAAACTTACTATAAGTCAATCCCAATAATGTTCTTACAACTACTTTATCTATTAATCATCAAAATACAAGCATACGTCTTTACAGACAAGTTTATTAAGATCTTCATTAGAAAAGTGCCACGAACTCAGACCTGCCAATATGTTCAGAGCTGATCTTTGAATTTCCTTGGTCACTACTCACATCACCTCGTCTTGACCTTCCATACTTATTGTTATCCATCTTTTCTTCTGTATAGTAATCCGTGTCTCTATAAGTATCTCTATGGTCACTTTCTCTTGTACCGCCATACCTATCACTACTCTGGAAACTGCCACCGCTATATGATGCTGACCCTGACTTATAAGTTAACCCTGTAGAAGAGAGGCCAAAGTACCTGGAAAAATATTGGTAAACCAAAAATCCGATTACCAAAATGCTAATGTCAAATGTGACACCAGTAACTTTCAAGAGTGAACTTACTTATCACGGTTTGCAGAGGCTTTATTTCTGGTTTCTTGTATTTTCTCCTTATCATTCAAAAGGGCAACAATGCTTTCAGCCTTCTTCCTAACGTTTAGTCCAACATCCTTCCCACTGGGCTCAACGTATTCAAAACTTGAAAGTGACTGAAGCAGTAAAGCACAGATGGGATAAAATTACGTTAAATTCACCTCTAGATTCCCAATTCTTGAGAAATGAAATAAGCATCATAAATTCAATTTGACTACAATAAAAACATTCTCACTGAAATCTGAAATGTGTGCTCTATTATGTCATCAACTGCACGTTCAGACCCATGTGCCACTAGATACTCGATAACAGCCAACACCTAATACCAGCCAAATCAAACATAAAGTCAGTAAAATGTCTGCAAAGCAATAAAGTTGAAAGTCTACACATGTTACTATTCATATTCTCTAAACGTCTTCGTGGAGTGTGAAAAGGCTTTACCTTATACACAAGACGCCAATTCTTGCCTGTCTCAGTCAATCTAGTCCAAAGAACATTCATAACCATCTGACACTCTGTGCTAATATTCACAATGATATGAACAATATACATAAGAAAAGTAGCTAATCTTACTAAATTTATAATGGAACTAACAATTTGCTACTGAAGTTACAACGAAAGCAAAAAGGTCTGCTACAAAAAGGACAAGAGAAAAAATTGTGGGAATTGAAATAAGTTTCTTAAGTTTACAATTTCTTAGTTGCCTGTGCAATCTCTGCCAATACAGTGCCATGCGGACCCCAAGGCTCATCATCGGTTGCATCCAACACCTGCATTGATATGCTCTCAGTTCATAAAATGGAAAAACAGACAAACTTGAACATAAAACTCTCATATTCTAATAGAGTAATAGTACAATGGTAATAAAGAAAACGAAGAAATGAATTAATTTAAATTTCTTAGTGTTTGAAGACCTAAACTAAAAGATCAAGTAAGAAAATTATAATGATATCGAAGTGAATAAAATTATATCATCACATCCCGTCACACTTTGGCGCAAGATCTCTATGACGGAAATAATTGAAATCCACAGATTGTGCTCATGGTATGAGAAAACGTTCAGGAGACAACACTACATAAGTTACAGAAACTAATGACCATCAGAAAATGACTTATTAATTTGGACAGACAATTACTAATCAAAAAGCAAATTCAGAAAAAAAAAAATGCAGACGAATGCAGCACCTTCTGTTCGATTTCAGGGACCTTTAAGACCTTGAGATTAACCTCCCTCTTTCTGGAAATCCAATGGGAAGAAAAGAAAATGACAAACCAATCAATGACATAAGGAATTGAATGGTAGATCAGAGAAAAGAAAAATAAAGAAAATAGAGAGAAGCGAAAAACCCACATTTCACGGACTGTTTGGTCGAAGACCTTAATAAAATCCATGATTACAGATCTGTTGATTAGGGTGGAGAACAACGAACAAACGATGAAACAGCAGAAATTCAGAGATCTGCAGGAAGTAGAGAATGATAAATAACAAAAAAAAGAGCAGCCTTTGAAATTGAAAGAAAAACAAAAAGGAACAGCAGGAGAAGGAGAAAAGAGTATGAACCTTTAATGCTGCAGATCTTTGCTTTGGACTTTGGAGGGGTTCGTTGCAGAAGGGTGATTAGGCTTAGGAACGCGACAGGGTTAAAAAGATACAAATTGTTGGGCTTTTTCCATTTTCTTTTTATCAGATGAGCCATCGATTCAATCTGAGAACATTTTTAAAAATCAAATCTGATAAATTTTTTATATATTTATGTTTGATAAGTTAACTTGAATTAATAAATTAACTTAATTAATATTACATATTTTATGACATTAATTTACAGTCAAACACAAGAAAAGTATAAAATACAACAAGGCATAATCAAATTGAAGTGAGATACAAATGTGATCAAAATCTTTGTTTCTTTTATTATCACAGGGATTCATAATCTACTAAAACAACTGAGAAAATGCTTTAGAAACAAGGCAAAACAAAGTGATAGATTTGACTTATGTTTGTCTTTTGAACATTCTAATTCACTTAAAATCCAATTATATAACTTCGGATACAATCGATCATCCATAAGAAGAATGTTTCTTCTAAAAAATTAAAATGGATTAACAAAATGGTAAGAATTATAATAAAACAATAAGTAACATGTACAAGTCATACTACCACGCTAACTTAAAATATTAGGTCTAATCTAACCGAGATGAGATTGCTTAATATCAACCTAAAGATATAAGATTCAACTTTCGTCCAAGTTCAAGGATCCTTTGAGCCTCTAGAACGTATGGATCTTTATTTATATTTTCCAAGCCTGTGGTATGCTAGGTTTACATAACAATGGCATTGTGAATTAGTGATAAGTGTGCTTTTAGGTTATGTTTTTTTTCTTTCTGAAAATTTAAAATTGAATTGAATAAATATGAGTGATA
>JANIJF010000001.1:36607276-36617578 GCA_024520955.1 Erythroxylum bequaertii
GATTAGACATAACATGCTTAAGACTAAAAGGTAGACTAGATATAGACAAAGTAGAAGATAGATGAATAGGGTCATTTGGTACTATTTCCATAACTGTTGAGCTCTCTCCTTACTCACTTTTATAAAGAGACAATGTTACCGTTAGCCAAGATAAGAAAGATGGCTCGGATACCACACTGGGGACCTCAAAGGGTACATAGGGAAAGTACGACAACCAACTAGCTAAAACAACACCTTTGAATAGACCATCAACTAACCAAAGTCAGATTATAGACTACAGCAGTGTCGGGTAGACTATTGTGGGACAACATCAGAACCTTGTGACTATCGATAAGTTCCAAGTATAATGGCCGAGACACAAAGCTCTTCTCTCTACGGGCACATAACTCTCAGCTTTCCTCTTAGGAACCTCACACTCTCACAACTTTTTTCCCCTTTGAAACAATAGTCGCAACAATACTTATACTCCTACCTCGTAAAACTCTAATGTTACAACAAAATTGTTTATGTAGTCATAGATTGTCTTAGACTTTTTCATACATAAGATCCTTAAAAGAGGCGAGTGTAGAGCATACTTGTCTCTATATAATGACAGATAGTAACATTACTTAAGGCTTAAGCTTTCAAGAGAGGAAGAACTTAGAAAAAATGGAAAACGCGCAAACTAATATTCATTGAAATTAAATGTTGAACTTCTACCTCCTTACAATGGATGAGGAGCCTTTCTTTTATAGGTGACGTAAGGGTAGAAAGGTAAAACACTCAAAAGACACACTAATTACAACTTTAAAAAAGAAAGCAACTTTAAGTACAATCATCATTCCTTTCACAAAGCTACTTTGAAAAAGCAAATAACTTTCTAAAAGCAAACAGTATGATGATAAGGAAGAATCTTACATAGTGATTTGTAAGACATAAAGATTCTCTTTTATCAAAAGATTCAAAAAGAAAAACACCTAAAAAGTTGAGTCCCATAGAATCCAATGCATTATTTGTCACGCATTGGTTCATGCCATGATTGCAAATTGGATGGAGAGGCTGGAATACCAGAACTGTCAGTATCAATTAGAGATGTCTTTTGTCGCTTACTATGACTGAGCCCAAAAGTGTGAAGTTTGTGTAGGAATTGATTTAATTTATCTTCATTAGGATTATAATTATCATCATTAGGGTTTTGAGCGTCCTGAAAGACTGATTCAAGAGGTTGAGAAGGTCCTGCAAGGTCTGAGACTGATTTTTTTGTGTCATATTAACGGCTATTAGAACCTAATATTTCAACATCTAGTGCTTCTGGTTCCCCAGGAATAAATTTACCTAGATAAGTTCCAATAGAGGAGGAAATGATCAGTGTATTAGGAAAATGATTAATCTCTTTGAGAAAATCTCTAAGAGATTGGACCACATTGTCTAAATATCGTGGCCAATACGATGAAGTATGATAAAAATGGGCATGATGTTCAGTGTAAAGCGCACCAATATATGTTTCACGATATGGATGATGGAGGATGAAGATACAATGAGTATATTGTCATCTAGCATAAGCTTTCCATAGATGATGTTGTGAAATAACCATAGAACATTGTTGCTTCCGTTGATCTAGTGGTTAAAACCACTCAAGAAATGTCCATAACAAAGACCTTTCATTGTTTATGTCACAGAGATGTTGGTAGAGCTAAAGAGGGGACAAGTTGGTAGCACAAGCATAGAGGGCAGAAAGTGCCTAAAGATACCATAATGTGTTTTCAGAAAGGGGTTATGAAGAAAAGTCACATTAAGGTAAGGTGCTTTGAGGTTAAACATTGTGGGACTACCAAGAGAGTTAGTTTCATTAAGAAAATGATGCAGGTAATAAAAAAAAATCATACGAGCAAGTGAGGCAACTTTAGAAACATTAGTAGGTGTACTAGTAATGGGAGGAAAGTATTTCTTTGTGATGACAGAAAGGGTTTGATGAGCCATAAGAAATTGGCAAAAAAAGACTTTAAAAGATAAAGGGGTTGAGAAGAAGATACCTAGTTGCAAAAGGAAGAAGGTATTTATAAACAGAAAAAAGAAAAATATCTGGAGGCTAGGGTGGATTCTATGTTAACAACTTAGAAAAGCATGAAGTGTAAGTTGTCAAGTGTAGTATGAACTCACGAATGCAATTAACAATCCCGAGGAATTGTTGTATTTGTTTCACAATGTGATTTTCATCAGGAAAGCGTAACAACTCTTGTGCAATATATGGAGCAAGCTGGTAGAATCCATCTTTGAAATGCAATCTCCTTTGTACCAATGATGCTTTTAGAGGCTGAAAGAATGATGCCATACTACTTAGTAAGATCTAAGAATTGTTGAAGAAAGGCCCGATGTTCCTTCTGGGTCTTTGAGAACAGGAGAATGTCATCAATATAAATGATTGCACTGTTGAGGATAGGTTCTTAGATCTTGGTCATGGTTCTTTAAAATAGTGATGGGGCAACTTTAATCTTAAACGACATAACAGTCCATTGGCATTATGCATTGGGAATGCATAATGTAGTTTTGTACCACTCATTTGGGTGAACACCCAATTGCTAAAATCGTACCTTAAGATCAAACTTTGAAAAGATAACAACTTCTTTTAAAAATAGTACTTGAGTATTGATCTTAAGGAGAGGAAACTTGTCATCTTGCAGGAATGCATTTAGAGGCTTGTAATCAATCACAAATCTCTTTTTATCGCGCTTTTACTCTAAATGTTTGTTCATATAGAATGCCTCAAGCCCAATCCGAATTTTTGGGCTTAGTGAGTCCTTCTTTCAGAAGGATAGTACACTTATCTTGTGCGAGTTTGAGGTCATCAAGGTTCATCCATAGGTGTGTAGCTTTTGTGGGATTGATATGCTCATTCTTTTCGAAAGGTAGACTTATGAAAAAGTCAACATTTTTCCAAAGAGGATATAGATGAGAAAACTATGCATGCGATTCAGGACAGTAGTCTAGCAGTTTATCTCGCAATGAGTTATATGGTGTAGGAACTTGAGAAAGATCGAACACATTTTTCACTTTAGTGTATGGACTGTAAAATGATCGATACCTGATGTTTAGGATTTGTAAAGGTGAGGCTTTATTGTATATATCCATACCAATAAGAATATCTGAAGTAAATCAAGTGTTAGTATAGGCTTTATGTTCAATAAACAAAATGCACAAGAAGGGGGGTTGAATTGTGTATTCTTTTTCGTTAGTACAATCCCTATAAATTTTTTGAAAACTTGCTTTCTCAAAAACTATTAAGTAAGAATATCACGATGTATTGCAGTTAACTTCAAAGTACTTGTATAAAAACAATAGGAATAAAAGTTGAGAGTTTGAGAGTAGATGTTGACATAACAATTTTATCATTGTTCACCCCAAACTGTGGGCTACGTCCAGTCCTCAGAATCCTTTATGAGATTTCACTATTCTTCATAAAAATGCAAGTATTCTTTTCACCGAGCCTCTTCAGGTCTCTTACAGCAAGTATTGTTTTTCTCACTTAGCCTCTTCAGGCTCTCAGCTTTTCTTCTCTCTTTACAGAAAGATATCGCAAGGTTTGTTACAGACAATAATAGCTCTAGAGTTTAGCACAATGAATACAGTGTTTCTCAAAGTCACTAACTTTTTAAAATCTCTAACTTTTTCAGTCTCCGACTCTGACTCGTATTTATAGCCTTCGTCTTCAACTGCTTCTTGATAACGGTTTCTTTCTTCTTGTTTCTTGATCTTTAAAGAAACAGTTATTCAATTGAGTTCTGTAACTAACTCAAACTAATTAACCATCCAACGTAATGTCGGGTCTTCTCCTTCGTATTGCTTCGTCTTATTTTTCCGCTTCGTCTTAGTTTCTTTCATCTTACTTTTCCGCTTCGTCTTAGTTTTCAGCTTCCGCTTTGTTTTAGTTTCTTTCATCTTAGTATCTGTTTTCGTTTCGTCTTTCTTTCTTTCGTCATAGTTTCTGCTTCCGCTTCGTCTTAGTTTCTGCTTCCACTTCATCTTACTTTCTTTCGTCTTAGTATTGCTTTCACTTCGTCTCACTTTCTTTCGTCTTAGTATCGCTTCCACTTCGTCTCACTTTCGCTTTCGCTTCGTCTCACTTCTAATATTATTATTATTTGATTTTTATCAAAATTATTAATCGTGAAGTTATTTTGACTTAACAAGAAGACATGAAGGATTAGGATGGAATTAGGTGAAGCAAGTATCTGTCAATTAACCAATATATAAGAAGTCGAACGAGTCTCTTCATGACAAAGCATGAAGGTCCCAAATTAAGTGATCTAGTAAACTCAATTTGATCTAATAGGTTGCTACATCTTATAGGGATCTAATAGTTATATCTAACTTTGAAAAAATTATTAACCCTAGCAATGACTAGAAACTTGAAAGGAACCATAAAAAGCCTTCCAATGTATATAAAAAAATTCTTGTTCTTACAATTCATTTATTATTTGTTAGAGGAAGAAAGCTTTATATGAAAAGGTTTTATAGCTCTAATTTTCTTCATATGATTGAAAAGTATAAAAGTGTTCTAGAGAATTCTAAATAAAAAAGAGTTTGATTTGTCTTGATTATTAAATAAAATGTTAATGTAGAAAATTCTCTTTTCACCATTTTGAAGAATAAGAGATAATGAATTCAAAATTTTCAAGCAAACATAAGGTGAAGACGTGACTTAAAGAGGATTGAATCATTATAACTAGTAGCATTTATCTTATGATTATTTTATTTGCTGTTGTAAAATTGTTATTACATTTAATATATATTTCACAATTGTGATATTTGTTGCACCCATGTTTTGAAAATCGAACCGAACTGGCCGATTCGACTGATTCGACCGGTGACCGGTCGGCTATCTGGTCCGGTTCACTCTTAAAAATCGGTTATCAATTGAACCAGTGAGAACCGGTCAATTGACCGATCGAACCGGTTCGGTCCGACCACTAGTTCAATAAATTTTTTATTTTTTTATTTTTATTATTTGGTATATTTTGTATTTTTTAATATTATTAATATTATATATAATTAAATATAATTATTGCATAATTATGACGTCACAACGGTTCGACCGGTAGTTGAACCAGTTAAATCAGTGACCAGTAAGGCCTCCGGTTCGATGTCCAGTCTGGGTTTCAAAACACTGGTTGCACGTGTATACTTTGGTACATAGGCTAGACATTAGAAACTGAAGAACTATTGGCTTTAGAAAACTAAGGATACTACAACATTGTCCCTTTTTCATTTTCTCTAGTTTAATATTGGCACTTGTTGAATCTCAAATGCATACTTGTAATATTGATTATGAATTTTCTAACTTTATTATTGAAATTTTAAGCTATTTATCTTTATCTTATTTAGTGTTTAGTTAATTTTGTGAAAAGTTATAAATTTAGAATTACCTAATTCATCCCCTCTTAGATCCCCTTTGATCTAAAAATTAGTATTAGAGCAAGTCTCTCAACATAGCTATTCAATTTTACAATATAAAAAACAGTGGATATGAATGGATACAAACATTAGTTGATAATGTTTCTCTATATTCTATGCTTTTCAACAATGTTTCATCAAGAATTGCAAAATTCAATTTTAGTTTGTTAGTTGTGGAACAATTATCATCAAGTTTGTATATCCTCACTTCGAAATACATGTCATTCTTGTCCATTATATTCAAATTCCATCATGCTGCTACATTAGTTGGTTGATGCATATTGCCTAACACTTGTACTTGGTCATAAGGAATAAGTAATTAAAACTTAACTTGTCCATGATTAACCTTCATTTGTTCTTTAGCATCGTCATGTACTACATCATCTCTATGTTCATCTTTAATGTTCTTATTACTAAATCATTCATTATTCTTATAAAGTTCCCCCTAAGACAATTGCTTCCTTCTAAACCATAACTATCTCCATCATATTTTCCCTTTCTTAAAAAAATACTTCTGCATGTTTATCATTATCTTCAGTAATCTCCTCTTGTTTAATTATTGGCAATATGCCACGTGCAACTAGGGATGGCAGTTGGTCGAGCTATACCTGACCTATTTTTCTTTTTTTAAGGTCTTGGTCAAAATGATGTTGATTTGCCTGAGCCAACTCAAGCACATTCGAGTCGTTTAAGTTATGCTAAGTTGGTCTTCTAAAGCTCGAGCCTACTTTGAATCCAGTTAACTCCGGCTTGGCCCAATAATCATTCTTAGGTGTAAGTAATGATATGTCCAACTTATGTGTAATATATTAATTAACCTTTTTCATGGACTTTCATTAAGTTGATTAGAATAAGACAATTATCTTTTGATTTGATAAGTTTCAAAATTTTCAATGGTATCCTATAATATGTCAGTGCAATTTGAAGGTACCCTAAATTCTTTTCGATCTCACATATACGTCTAGTGCTCTCATAATCAATGTTCATTTTGTCAAAGATGCTTGTTCCCTTATCTACATAAGTCTTCAAGTTCTAATTTGAAATTCCAACCATAAAAACCCTTATTCCTCTCTATTCAATCATTATAATCCTTCTTATAATCATTAGATAACACAAAATTAACATTGAACAATCCAAATATAGTTATTGGTGCTTAATACAATGTTATTGAAAATGCTTTATACAAAGATCCATATATACAATAGATAATATTACATTAACAATGAATAGGATAAAAGTTTACTTTGTAGTTTAGGCATTTTCCTTATTAAATATTGTTATGTAATGATTCAATACCATTCATACTCATTTCTTGAACAAATAATATAGGTACTTAGGTAAATGGGTAAGTAGATAATACATACATTTAAAGTATTTCTCATATGATAAGGAAGGACAATGCAAAGAGAAAAGTAGAAAACACCTAAATCTTCATTTTAGAGGCATCTTTTCAAATTGTTATTGTTGATAAAAAATTTAGAAATTCAAATTGGATGTTGGAATTTAGAAATTCAAATTGGTTTATTATTGCTTTGATTTCTTTACAGAGAGTCTCAAGAATTATTTTAAAAATTATCCATATACAACGAAATATTAAAATATTGAAAACTAGAAGGGAAGTGGAAGTAATTATGGCTACAACAAACAAGTATCAGATTAAATAATGAATGCAAATAACTTTAAAGACTATATTCCTCCGCAACAATTGACAAGGAAAGGGACCTAACCCTTATAAATGTTGCGAATTCTCCTAAAGGTGGATAACGGACAAAGATGAGTTTCATTATATATAATACCTTAACAAAGGAAATAGAGAGATTATTAGGTAAAGAGCAAACTTCCTGCAAATAAGAGAGTGCACCGCAATACTTCCAAGAAAAAAAATTAAAGGGAGTACGCACATTAGAGAGTAATGATGAAGATAAAGTGAAAATTAAAAAAAAAAAAGGGAGAAAGGACAATTGGCAGATCAACTAGGGAACTAAAAAGCAAAATAACCCCCTAATATTTATACTGATATTTAAAATAGATTTTAATGTTTTAAAGTGTTTAAAATGAACTATAATATTTATAAAATAAAACATAATATTTAGAAACCGTTTAAAATAAGCTCTGACTAGTAACAATATTAAGTTACTGTTAATTAAGTGTTGATGAGGTAAAACTTTTATTGGCATGAAATTTTTTAAAAGTTTTTTAAAATGGGCCCAAGATTTAATAGAGTAGAGTCCCGAATTATTACTCAACGTTTTGAGACACCACCTTTTTTAAAATGAAAGTGGGTCCACCTCTATTTAAACGGTGCGTTTTGATTCTCCTTGCTGCTCAGGCCTCCATTTAAACACAATGTTTCGAGTCTCCCCGCTGGGAGGGAGAGGGCACCGTGTGATGATGCATAAAGGCTACGTAGCATTTCCTTCTTAAACGCAACGAAACACAAACTTCGGGGCTTTAAGAACAAAGTTTTTACGCAACGAAACATATACAGAGTATTAGGGATTTAGATAAGATTTAGCCTGAAAACAAATCCCATTCTTTACGGGACTGTTAGCTTGAGAATTGGTCCTTTTTGTTTAGACGTTTGTTAGCAGTGCCAGTGGGCTGCTTATTTTTCGTCTTTTCTGTTTGCTTTGTACGGCTATATATATAGCCCAAGACGTCTCTTCAATTGAACCAAGTTTATTCTTTCCAATCGTATTATAACTTTGTCTTCTAAGAAGATATTTGGCAAAGAAATGGCAACAGATAGTTCAACCATCAGTCCCAAAGTTCGATGTCCACTATAATCATTGGGCGATGCTTATGGAGATTTTTCTTCGGTCAAAGGACTATTGGGACGTGGTAGAAAATGGAGTTTCGGCAGCAGCAGGAGGTGTGACTCTTACTGACGCAGCAAAGAAATTTTCTAAAGAGCAGAAGTTGAAACATCTTAAAGCTAAGAACTATCTATTTCAGGTATTAGATCGTTCTATTTTGGAGACAATCATTAACAAAGACACATCAAAGAATATCTGGGACTCCATGAAGCAGAAATATCAGGGAACAACACGGGTAAAGCGTGCTCACTTGCAGGCATTACGAAAGGAGTATGAAATTCTCCACATGAAGGAAGGAGAATCTGTGAATGAATACATTGCTCGTGTTCTTGTTATTACTAACAAGATTAATTAGCGAATGGTGAAGATCTTAGAGACGTTGCAGTTGTGGAAAAGAATCTGAGATCAGTGACTTCCAAATTCAATTATGTAGTGTGCTCTATTGAAGAGTCCAAGGATACGAGTACTTTATCAATCGATGAGCTACAAAGCAGTTTACTGGTGCACGAACAACGCATGAGTAACACTGTAGAAGAAGAGCTTGCTCTGAAGGTAACTCATGGAAACCAATAAGCTGGACGAGGAAGAGGACGTGGGAATTTCAGAGGCAGAGGCCGTGGAAGTAGCAAACAATGCTTTGACAAAGCAATGGTGGAATGCTATTCTTTCCACAAGCTTGGGCATTTTCAGTGGGAATGTCCAACTTGGAAGAAAGGTTTGGCAAATTTTGCAGAAAGTCAAGCGGAAAGTCAGAAACACATGTTGCTAATGGCTTATGTTGAAGAAAAGGAGCAACACAAAACAGACATTTGGTTTCTTGACTCTGGATGCAGTAATCATATGTTTGGGAAAATGGAATATTTTTCAGATTTTGACGACAAGTTTACAGAATCGGTAAAGTTGGCCAATATTCCAATATGGTGGTCAACAGGAAGGGCAACATTAGGTTGGATATTAATGGAGTTGTCAGTATCATTTCAGAAGCTTTTTATATTCCAGAATTGAAGAATAATTTGCTGAGTCTTGGACAATTGCAAGAGAAGGGGCTGACCATTTTGTTTCAACAAAGGCAACGTAAAATATATCATCCTGACAATTGACAAAGGTTTGATTATAAAAGCAAATATGTCTGCAAATCGAATGTTTGTTTTGCATGCCATTTCTTTGCCCATAGCACCTACTTGTTTTAACACAGTTACAGAAAATGTGGCGTAGCTATGGCTTTGCAGGTTTGGGCATTTAAGCTTTAAAGGTTTGCAAACTTTGCAACAGAAACAAATGGTGAATGGATTGCCATTACTAAAGTCTCCCTCGAAGCTATGCAAGGACTGTCTTGTGGGGAAACAACAGCCAGATTCATTTCCAATGAAGAGCTCTTGGAGATCTTCACAAATCTTGTAGCTTGTACATGCCGATATCTACCGACCAATTAAGCCAACCTCAAATAGCAAGAAAAGGTATTTAATTACTTTTACTGATGACTATAGCCAAAAAACGTGGGTGTATTTTTTGGCAGAAAAATCAGAAGCTCTTGCTGTTTTTAAAAGTTTCAAAATACATGTTGAGAAAGCAACAGACGTGTCTCTCAAAGGTCTGTGTACAGATCGTGGTGGAGAGTTTACATCTGGAGAATTCAACAATTTCTGTGATGACCGTGGAGTATAGAGACAACTTACAACTGTGTATTCGCCGCAATAAAATGGCGTCGCAGAACAGAAAAACCGCACCATCATGATTTTAGTTCGCATTATGCTATCTGAAAAGAATATACCCAAAACATCTGGCCCAAATTAGTAAATTGTGCCGTTCATGTTTTAAATCGCAATCCAACGCTGGTCGTGAAGGACAAAACACCTGAAGAAGCCTGGAGCGGTGTCAAGCCATCAGTTCGGTACTTTGGAATTTTTGGCTGCTTCTCTTATGTTTATGTGCATGATAGTACAAGAAATAAGCTGGATGGGAAAAGCTTGAGGTGTGTTTTACTTGGGATTAGCGAGGAGTCAAAGGCATATAGGCTTTATGATCCTATCTTGCGGAGGATTATAGTGAGCAGAGA
>JANIJF010000001.1:37251494-37268575 GCA_024520955.1 Erythroxylum bequaertii
TTCTTTTCCTTATTTGTTCCTCACTCTTTTTCTCATAATAAAAATTCACACACCTAAACACGGTCACACATGCATACGCATTGTACTGTTCCTTGAATCATAATATCTTCTAACTGGTTTTCCACAAACTCAAGTCTTTTCGCTACTGTGGCGAATGACTTAGTTATTCGTGTGCTTGATGTTGTGGCGTTGAGAATGGTCCATAAATTTTAAGGTCATACAGATCGCATTATTGATCTTTGTTTTAGTGAGGATGGTAAATGGCTTTTGTCATCTAGTATGGATGTAATTGGATGAAATACATGTGGATGTGGCTATCACATCATTGTCTCTGTCTCCTAACATGGGTGTGTTAGCGACCACCCATTTTGAACAATTGGGGGTCTTTTTGTGGTAAATTACATTTGTATTGAAACATCATTTAGGATGTTAAAATGGTACTAAGGTTTGTCAATGGGTGAAACTACTAGGGTGAATCAGTCAATGTTCTCTGGAGCTTCAAGCATCGACTCTTATGCAAGTGGAAAAGAAGTTGTCAGTGTTAGACTGCCATCTGTCTCTTTAACTGAAGGTTCTCAAGTTGAGAACTCTGACAAGCCTATTATGAATAACTCAGAGATCAAAGAGTCCTCTGCTTTGCCAAGTTTCCATCAGCAAATTCCAGATCTTATTACTCCCTCTTTGTTGCCTAAAAGTCAATGGCAAATTGCTTAATCAACTTAGACATCATAAAGGTGTTTCTTTGCTCTCTAGCTTGTTTAATCCGTAAAGTCAGCAAATGTAACATTTATGAGAATTCTTTTTGTTGGGTATGTTTTCTTTCTAATCAAGGAAGTCTATAAACCAAAGAGAGCTCCTTTCTTCTTGACTTCAATCCCATCGCTTTCTTTCTGGGGAAATTCTATTTAAACTTAGTGAACCAGTTAAGGATGAGAAGGATAACAAAGCTCAAGAAGCACAATAAGAAGAAAGTTGATGCTCTCACCACCCAGTTTTTGCAATTTCTTCAATCCTCTGCAGAGATGAATAATTGTGAGTTTTATGCTTTCATAGTCTTTTGCTGTAATTTTGAGATAAACTTAAAGCATTGATGTAGGTATATATAATAGATATTTGGAAGGAAAAGGAAGCATGTTTTATTTGACTATGGTGCGTGCAATTTTTCAGTTTCAGCATTTACAAATTATCTAAAAGGTTTTTTTTTCATTTTTAATTAATTTTAATTTATATATTATTAATTTCTTAATTACATTATAATTAATAAATTGACGTAAATATAATGTAAATATATTTTTTAACAATGTTATATAAATATATTATTAAAATATACTTTTTTAGGATCTTTGCTCCATACATTTTTTTAAATCCAACTAAATAAAACTTATACTACAAATCTTAACGAATCCAAAATTTATTTATACTTCCTTCAATTAATATTTTTTTAGTTATGCTTAAATAACAATTAATTAACATTTTTTCAGTTCATAATAAACAACTAATGTTTTTAACTATCTAATCAATTAATTTTTATTCACCCTTCATATTAATTATTATTACGTTATATTATTTTAACCCTTAATTAATAACAAACTTAATAAGAACATTTTACATATTTTATATTCTACTTTTTATATTTTCAATATAATATGTTTAAATCTTCTTTATTAAATTTGCCTTAAATATTTAAAATTTCTATTATTTGATAGCTACTTTTTCCTTATATTATAACTCACTAAATTAACTGGACATTATTTACTCTGCTAGTATGACATTAAATATCAGGAGTGGGTCTGTTAGAAAAGTTGGCGATGATATCAAAAAAGATGTTCTATGGTATTCTTGCCATTTCAAAGGCCTCCACCCGTTCTCATTTCTAATTTCATTACTTACGTTTTTTTTTTCTAATTTTATATTTCAAAGAAAACCATTAATTCCATAGACTCGTTCTCTTATGTTCAAAGGTTTGATGATTGATAGCTTGTCTGTTATGAATGCCATCTATGGTGAATTTAATTTTTTTATGGAGAAAGAAAACGAGAAAAGTGAGAGATGTTCTTTTCATTTTTGGATTGCTTATAAATGACTACTTTTTATCAATGGGACGAAATTGTTTCATTGTCAAGTGGATTTGGTGAATTTTTTTGGTTATAGTTTTTAGTTTTTTTTTCTTCATATTTTTAGATTATGATTTTTAAAACAAAGATAAAAACTTTCTTGGTTGTTATGTTTTTATTGTTGATAATAGTCACATATTTCATAAATTAAGCATAAATTAATTTTATAAATGAATTAAATAAATAGATTATTTTCATTTTATAATATTATTAATAAATTATTAGTAAAATTAGTATTTTTTAAATAAATAATTTTAATTATTAAATAAAACTTTATTTAAAATTTATATATTTTGAAGATGTATTAATTTTAAATTATATTTAAAGTAATTATTAAATTAAAATTATTTTTAAAAAAATTTAAATTTAAATTAATGTTAAAATTTAAATATATTTACAGTTCTTATTAGTAAGTAATAATAAATAACTAAATAATAAATATTTAATTGATAGTTATGGTAAAAATAAAAATAAAACTAATTTCTATAATTTTATAAGTTATAAAAATTCGGAAAACTAAAATTTAATACTCAAATAACGATTTTTTACTAAATTAAAAAGAATAAATAAAACAAAAGGCAAAGTGAAAACAATCAGAATGTTTTTGGGAAATGTGTAGTAACTAAGACAAGCGCGTATGCTTAACCTCAAGAGTTGACATTCTGGCCAAAAGGAACAGCAAGAAGTGTTCCTCAACCACAGCCAACAATTAACGAATCACATTTATAGCATGCGATGACTTTAGTTTGCCTCCACAAACCGTCACCTGTGGCCACCGATTTTTCAAGCCATTTCCAACGTCTAACCGAAGAGCTATAATTAGACAAGCAATGCGATGCCTGCCTTCTTCAATTTATTCCTTTTTGGCGTGGTTAGGCGCATTGTAACAGCCGCCGATTGCTGAGGATTTGCTCGTTATTGGGGTAATAGCGATGCATTAGTACCTCTGAGCCACAATTTAATTGTGGTAATAATATGTATGAAATATTTGTTAAATATTAATGTGTTTCATAATGCAATAAATATTAATATGTTTCATAATGCAATAATCCTATCTGTTTGCAATATAACTATAAATTTTATTTAATATCAATTAGTAATTGTAGTTATCAATTGCAGTCACAAGCTAAAAGACATAGAAATCTTATACATAAAGACAGTTAATTCTATTAACAAGTAACAAATGATGCTGGAAAAAGAACCCTTATTTATTTCTAATCAGAATGAATTTTTTTAACCCATGACTAATTTGGGCCAGTACTTGGGCGTTCCCTTGCTTCATGAGCGCGCTACCAGACGCACCTATCAACATATCCTGGATATTGCCAGGAAGAAACTGGCGGGCTGGAGCGCTAAGATGTTGTCCCTCGCAGGCATGGTTACTTTAACCCAGTCCGTTCTCGCAGCGTTGCCTCTTTATACTATGCAAACGGTGCGCCTCCCCCGGGGCCTGTGCGATGATTTGGAAAAACTCATGCGGGAGTTTATCTGGGGGTCTTCTTCAGATCACCGAAAGCTGCACCTGGTTAACTGGGGCTCGGTGTGTCAACCTAAAGCGGACGGAGGCCTGGGCCTCAAACGCGTTCGGGCAGTCAATGACGCTCTGCTGGCTAAATTGGGCTGGGGCCTGCTCACTAAACTCGATGCCCTGTGGGTTTAGCTTCTTCGAGCCAAGTATCATTTCGGGCCTATGCTGCTCCCCCTCACAATCTCTAGGATAGGGGCTTCACCGGTTTGGCGAGGGATTTCTACGTCCTGGGAATGGCTCCGTCAAGGGATCAAATGGGACGTAGGCAATGGGCAGTGCGTGTTGTTTTGGCTAGACAACTAGTTGGACGATTGGGGTCCGCTTATCCGTTTTGCCACCTCACCTGTGCCTGAGCACCTCCGTTTGGCTACGGTTGCCGACCTCCGCTCGGATAGTGGTAGTTGGCTCTGGCAGGAGATCCAACCTTACCTTCTAGGCACAGTTTGCCTGGCCCTCGAGCATCTTGGCCCTATTGTCCAGCTGCCTGCAGCTGATAAACTGAGGTGGGCCCATACTTCCCACGGGTGTTTCACGGTAGCTTCGGCTTACGAGTTAATCGAGGGTCGGCCCTTAGGCCCTAGGCGCCCGTTGTGAGGGATTATCTGGAAATGGGTAGGTCCGTCCCGCATCCACTCGTTCCTTTGGCTTGTCGCAAAACGCAAACTGCTGACCAACCAACAGCGTGTGGCTCGCCATATTGCCCTGGATAGCCGGTGCCAGTACTGTGGGCAGGAAGAGACTTTAGCCCATGTGGTGAGGGACTGTTTGCACGCTCACACACTCTGGAGCTCGTTTCCTCGGGCCGTGGTTGAGCCGAGCTTCTTCCACCAGGAGGAGGAGCAATGGTTGATGTCTAATCTTACTCAGCAGACGCCGGTTCAGCAGGAAGCGTGGGCCACTGTCTTTGGAGTTGCTTGTTGGTTCCTTTGGCAGTGGCGGAACAGGAGTCTGTTTGAGGCAGACTTTGTTTGGCCGGCAAAGGGACACCACGTTGTCATGGATTATGTGGGGTGGATCGCACGAGCTAGGGCGATGGCAAGGTGTGTGTTTCCCTCGCAAGGCCTTCCAGTGGGATCCTTTGTGGCATAGGCAAAGCCTGCTGCGAGGTGGGTCAAGGTCAATTCGGATGGTGCTTGGACCCCAGGGTCCAACACGACGTCTGCTGGGGGGCTTATTCGTGACTGGCATGGGACCTAGCAAAGGGGGTTCACGCAACGCCTCGCAGAGGGTTCGCCTCTTTCTGCCGAACTCTGGGGAGTGTTCTCCGGTCTCACTCTGGCCTGGGACTTGGGATTTCGACGCGTGGTAGTCGAAACTGACTCCCTCGAGGTTATTAATATTCTCTCTGCTCCACCCTTAGTGCTAACCAAGGTGTCTTCTTTGGTGACAGGTATCCAGTAGCTGCTGGATCGGGAGTGGACGACTTTTCTTCAGCATACTTTCTGGGAGGGGAATCAGTGCGTAGACACTCTCGCGCGTCTCGCAAGCATCTCAAGTCTGGGCCTACACATTCTTCGGGAGCCCCCTGATGGCGTCCAGGACCTCCTCCGCCGTGATGCGCTAGGCGCAATGTACCCTAGAGCTATGGTTTAACGTAGTTGTTTAATTTCTCTTTGTATCAAAAAAATGAATGAATTTTTAAAAAAAATCAAGACATATTAATAAATTATTTTACATTATTGCATTTACAAAAATATGGAAACTTAATCTGTTTATATTTTTTTTACTATTTTCAATAAATACATTTATAAAAGAGTTAATTAAAAAACTCAAACTTTACTCAATTTTGCAATTATAATCTGACCTTTAAAAAATGACAATTAAATACTTGAACTTTTAATTTTTTACAAATTTAGCCCGACATTAATATTTTCGTTAATATTACTGACGTGAAATGTCTTTTTCTTTCTCACCATCAATTTCTTTATTTTCTTTCATCTCCGTAAACATAAGAACAAAACCCTCACATCCTTAGCAAGGTTAACGCAGCGAAATCCTCCCAAGTCTTGAAAATGTACTGAAATCTACAAAAACATCCCTTCACAGGATTATATTGTTGATGTACATTTATGTGAAGATGAGTTTGCCTAGTTATTGTTTTTCCCATTTTCATATTGCAGACTTTTATTCATTAGACTATACTACTGAGTTTTTGATATTCATTTTTCGCTATTAATCTGTGGACTTTCTAGGATATATATTATGGAAATCAAGATCATCAATCTCATGCGGATGATGTTGGGAAACTAGGTCCGGATTCGATTCCGACCGCAACGGAATAATAAAAAAAAATTTGTGACTTTGATTTTCCGAAAACCAAGATCTATTTAATTCTATAAAATGATTAGAATGAATCATAATGAAGCGAAAGCTCAATTTGTACCTTATTCTAAAGCTTGATCTTTATCTTGTTGTATCCTTCGAATCGTTTCCGAAACTGATCCGTCTCAACCATCGTAGCCGCACAAGTGTCCGACCTCTAATAGTATCCACATAACAGGTTGAGAGAACTCTATAACTTTTACAGAGAGGGTTAAGTATGAAGTGCTAGCTCCATATAATTTAAGCCTATTTATAATAAGCTTTGGATGTTTTAGTAATTTAATTGAAATTAAATTTTAATTTTAATTAAACTTTAATTAGAATTACATATAATTTTAATTAAATACCAATTATGCCAATATAAGATTCAATATCTCATATTGATCTTTATTTATTAAATATCTCATATTTGATCTCAAAGTTTTTCAAACTTTACAATCAAGTCCAACTTGATTAAATTAATTTTGCTCTCTTCAACCCATTCTATATGTGAGACTCATTAGGTTCCCAAATATATTAACAATGATTATAAAATCTAATTTAATTCACAATTAAAATTAGATAAATTAAAAACCCATTTAATTTATCTTTAATTTTTCAATTAAAAAATTTATAAGCATAGATCAAGATTGACGTCTAGTAATGCTTCATGACCATCCAAATATTTAAGAATGTTAAAGTAGTTTTGAATATCCTTTCCGTATATAATTTTTTTTATATAATTCAATCATTTTGTCATACAATGTTTCGATTAGACATAGAGCATGAAATTAATGGCTACTATATTTTGAGTCTAATCATATTAGTTCTTTTCCTTTAGATATTAATTCAATTAATGACATTTGTAAACTATTTGCAAAACATCATTTCACCTTAGCCAAGGATTTCTTGAATTAATACTAATCAAGAACTACGAAATATTCTCCCTAATTATTTTAGGGTGATGAATCCTATCTTGATTATTCAACTATCTCCATATAGTTCATGCTAAATTCAATGACTACCGATTAAACAACTTATGATTAAATAGATATAAGTAGTATCAAAACATAGCAATCCCCATACAAGATAATTTTGATGACCTCAAGTCAAAGGATCATTTATACAATCATCACAATGAGAATTTCATACACATCAAGTAATGTTCTAAATGGATTTCTCATATCAGGTCTGTTCAGTGAACTTGTTCTCTAGCAAGCACCCATACGTTCGTTTAAGTATCTCTGTACTTTAACCTATGAGATCGATTATATCTTTCATAAGGAAAAACAAATCATATACTAGTCTTTTTACATTTTATTAATGTTCAATCTTAATAGAACAATGACTAGGAACATTTAGGAATAATACATAAATGCAATATGAATATTTTAATTAAAATCTCATTATAATTTCATTTGTAATGTACAATTATCAGATGGACTTTATCATATATATCTAAATATGTACAAGATAAAGAATGCTTTTAAATAATTTGTCACTAAACTACAACTAAAATAATTGACTGTAAGGTATAAACCAACAGATGACTCCTTAATTGAGGTCAACAAAATTCCATAAGGTCTAAATCATCATGCATTACCAGACGTGAGACATTAGGATAATGACTGCTATTTTGATTCTCCAAGTTGGAACTGGATATATCAACTCTGATGCCATTCTCTTTGTAGAGGTTTTGAGCAGCAATTTGCAGATGAACGTGCCCTTTTTGCTTATGGCAGGTAACCTTGTTGAGAATACCGATGCAAGTTGTACCAGATGCCTTCTCAATCTTAAAAGCTTCTTTCAAATCAGTAAAACCGCTTTGTCCCCTTTAAGTTCATACTGGGACCTATTGCATCAACATTGGAGAGACAGTACAAACCACTTCGGCAAGACAAACTCACTCCATTAACTAAAACAGGCGTATAATTTTCGTATGGTGAGTAACTATCCAAATTTAACCCACCATGTCTGTTGTTTATCGTCCTCATCATTAATGCACTTGGATGCTCGAAGTTCAACATCAAACTTTCTCTGCAATTTTTTTGATCTGGCTCCAAAATTTTCATCATCCTTAAGCCTAGCTTAATGGGGTTACTACAACCAGATTACATGATCTTCCCATTCATGTAACTAATTGGTGATTGGATATTACCAGCATATGATGCAAATGGCATGTAAAAATTAAAATTTGCAAAAAGAGAAATTGGATGTCAATTCTTTCTTTTGTCTTCTAGAGAAAAAATGAAAGAACTTTGACTGTGATCGCTTAGCTACGTTAAAGTGGTGTCCGTCGTGCCAAGGAAGTGAGGGTTTTGTTCTTATGTGTATGAAGATGAAAGAAAATATACAAAATTGATAGTGAGAGAGAAAAAGCCATTAAATTTATGTCTAACGTAGCTTGACAAATCAGCAACAACATTAACGAAAATGTTAACATTGGGTTATATTTAAAAATTTAAAAGCTTAAGTATTTAATTGTCATTTTTTAAAATTTGAACTATAATTACGAAAGTGGGTAAAATTTGAGATCAACCCTTTTATAAAATTGAGGTATAATGAATTTTTTTTCGAAATATGTACATTTCTAAACTTGAAGCTTATGCAAATATTTATAATTTTAGATTTTATTTATATATTAATGAATAATCCATTCAATATCATTAAAAGTATATAATAGTAAATGTAAGATACATGGAATAAAAAAAATCATAAACCCAATATATTAAATTTCTTGATTTCCACAATAAATATAAGATATACGTATTAGCTATTAAGTAAAAAATTTAGATAATTTAAATTTTAAAAAAGAAAAAGACGATTAAGATTTCTAAGTTCCAAATTCTAATTGATTCCAAAAAATTCCTAAGGTTCCACTAGTGGAGTTTTCCTTATTCTATTAGGAATGATTGCTGTGATTAATTATTAATTACTACTACCAATTATTAGTGAGTGACAATAACTTAAGTTCACTACAAAAATTTAATACAATCTGCGACGTTTTATATATAAAATGTCACGAATTGTATTAACTTGTTGCGACGTTTCAAAAACGTCATAAAAAGTGTATATTTTGCACGACATGTTCGTAAAACGTTGTAGATATGTAATGTTTTTTGCGACATTTTATTAATAAAACGTCACCAAATAAAAGTCCCTACCTTTTGTTTAACAAGACATCGGCGGAAGGTGTTCCTAAATATAAAAGGGTTTTTTTTGTTTGTATAGGTCGGCGCGGAAGGTGTTACTAAATATATATAAAAGGGTTTTTTTTGTTTGTATAGGTCGGCGACGAAGAAGAAGAAGATAGAGAAGGTGTTTGCTAAATTTTGGGGCAACATACTCTAACTCTCTCTTCGTTTGGTTTTCGATTTCTCTTCCCAATGGTGGCTGGTTGCGCGTTCAAATCCATCGATATAGTGGTGAAATCGCTCAAGTTTAACAAGTTATAGATTGGAAGTATCTATAATACTTCTATCTGATTTTCCCCTCTTCATCTCGCAACAGCAAAGCAACATCTTGTTCTTGTGTAGTCTACTTCATACTCACAGACCTTCTCTTGCTCTTAACGGAAATCACTCGGTTCTTTCTTCTCCAGATCTTTGGGTACGGTGAGAGCGATCGAGAAAGAGCTTGACAATATTTTTCTCGACAAGGTTCCTTATGGGTTTACCTCATCTCCTTTATTTTACGAGTTTTTATCTTCTCATAAACATAAAGGTGTATTGTGTTTTATTAGTCAGGTTATAGCAAATTTGGGACTGTGTGTTTCGGTCTATGACATCCGCAGCATTGATGGAGGTTTTATTTTCCCAGGAGATGGAGCTTCCGCTTACACTGTATGTTAGATTTATTGTATTTGTATACAGAAAACGTCACACCTATGTAATGTTCGATAATATGTCTTAAAGATGCATGCTATGTATCTTCTGTCTTTTTTCTTAATCCACTAATGGGTTGGCGTTTTAGGAGTTGCAGACACACTAAAGAGAGAAGGCCTTTGCAAAATGGGTGTCAAACCAGTTATGATGACCGGCGATAATTGGAGGGCTGCTCAAGCTGTTGCTAAAGAGGTTTGTAGTTTCTCTTAATACTTTTATTGAATTCAGTTCATAACATAAATTTGAGTTAAAACAAGTCAAATGTGTGAAAGTTCTGATGGTGGGTACTAAAGTAATCAACATGATGGTGGATTACAATTGCATTAATCATTATTTATAGCCTAAAATGGTTGTTTGAGATCATAATTAGAGTTGCAACAAGTTTCGTATAGGACAACCTTATCACAAGTGCATTTATGTTTTACAGGTTTCAATCCTCTGTAACGATTGCAACAGCACAAGTGAAGTTACATTTCACATTGCTAAGCTCAAGTGCAGTCACTGCAAATCATATAATATGCGTAGGGTTACAACACCGGAGCAACACTTGATTTCTTCGACGTAACAGGATGCTGATATGTTACAGCAGATTCAGTCGTTCTTAATTTTTGATGGTCTATTTCAGCTGATTGATTTTTTTTTCCAAATTTGTTCGCAATAACATGAAAGAAGTCATCTTGCGTTGCAAGCTTCTTCAATCTGTTATAATAACAGAGAAGAAAATGGGTCTTCAATCGAGAAAAGGAGTACCGTGTAAAATCTTGGATTGGTAGAGGTAGATACCTGACGTTATAAGTAGGTGGGTTAAATTTTGTTATATTGACTTTTCTGCTTCAGAAATGGTTTTGTACCAGGTATTGAATTGGTTCTTGGCACTTGCGTGATGTCTGCTGATGTTAAATGTAAGACACTTCTAAGTGCAATTGGGGAAACCATAAGTTACAGTATTCTCATCATTGCAACAGGTACTCGGGTATTTTACTGATCTTGCAATTACATTTCTGCCTGATGATGTAGGTAATGGGGACTATAATGGATATTTTGACTTTTTTGTTAGTTATTCCTTTGTCATTCTAAATTTATATTTTCAAACCCAACATTGGCATATAAATTCTTATGAATAAACCAAATTAAATAATACTCATTCTATTTCATTTCTCATCTATTCTATTCTTAAGAATAATTATTTTATTCCTTATATATTCCAGCAGGTGAACCAAATAAGCAATGAGAATTACAAAGAGATGTATAGCCTGAAACAATAATACTCTTGAAGTAGTCATACACCATCCTATAAATGGAATGTTTATCTATCACCAATTGATTACCACTATCAAGCAAGCTGAGTATCTTATTAATATTTTTCTGGTAAGAATGGAATTGTGGAAGAATTTGGTGTTTGCATCCCCTCTTGAATCCAAGAAATCCTTGCTTTTTGAAACATCGAGGAATTATGATCTTGCAGGGCCCTCAAGTAGCATTCAAGTGCCTTACTCTCTTGATGCTTTAATTCTAAATTGTGAGGATTTAGATAAAATTTCTACAGGAGATCCTTAAGTGTCACCCTTACGTTCTAAAAGATTTCAATCAAAGGATCCTTTTCCTTCATAAAAATCTTTAGCTTATTTCTCAACAACCGTAGCTTCTGTATGAGCTGGAAGGATTTGCACCTTCAATCCTAATTTGCCAAAACCCTTAACTAAATCCAGAAACCCTCCTTGTGAGCTAAGAAATTGAAGAACCTGAAAGGTTCATTACAAGAAACTTGACAAGTGGAGACATCAATATATTAAAAGTCTAATGGGTGATATATAAAGAGCAGTTAAAAAGAAAAAAATCAATTTCAATTAAGTTATACTTTAAGTTTGAGAAACTATAGGGATCAAATATGAGATATTTGATTTATTAAAATTAAATTAAATTAAATTAAATTATAATTAGAGCTTGATTTTAATTACAATTGAAATATTTAATTTTAATAAAAGTAAAACCCTAAAGCTTTTTTTTCTATATATAAGAAATTAGCCTAAAGCAGCTAGCGTTCTTGCTAATTTTTTCTCAAAGATTTGAGTGTCTTTTATTGTTTTGTGGATATTACTATAGGTTAAACGAGTTAACAGCTTGTAGTTGACACATAGATAAAGTTTCAAAAAGGCTTTAGTAGGAACTTCGAATCCGGTACAATTCCTTTATCTTATTATTCTTGTTTTTCAAGTTATTCAACTATTATAATTTGATTGAAAATCATAAAAATTTTATTTTTCTGCTATACCAGTAATTCGATCACAATTGGTTTCCTAACACTTTTCTCCTTCAGTTAACTTTGCTTTTATCGCTTATTGTTTCTAGGTGGACACTTAATGAGACTTAGTCTCCTCTTTGCTCTCTAATTATACCAAACTCTAGGTCATAAAGAAGGTAACAACATTTAATAATTTGTACAGTTTAAGAAAGGATACATTATAATTACATTGGTCTTAGATTTATAATGGTATTTAAATTGCTTTAGTAATAACGGAAAGAAGAAAAAAATGATTAAAAACAAAAAGTATATACTATAACTAACCTAACTTGCATCCTGCTCAGTGGATAGACTTATCCACTAGAGCATGCAAAAATCAAGATGTCATCAATTTGAAAACATAAATATGAAATTCCCTAGCGGGCCCCAACTCCTAAAGCAATTGGTTGTACAAAGCATGAACATCTTTTTAACAATGTTATGAACATTATACCAATATCGATACTAGATTTGATTTTAGTACAATACTATATTTATATTGGTTAATATTAGGTTCTGTTTCAAATTATTTTTAAATTTATAAAATAGTCATTGAATTTAAAAAAATTGAAAATAGTCCCTCGTTATATTCTACTATATAATTTATAATTTTAAATCAACCATATCTACAAAAACTATAGTAATAAAAATTGAAACTAGTTTAAGATTCAAAGTACTGTAAGTGACTATGAGAAATTCTTGGTGTGAAAAGCCTTTCTGTCATTCATATAATAGCTAAGAATATATACAGTACAAAGAAGAGTTTCAGTTTAGCTAAACTAGGAAAGTAGGAAACTACTTCCTAACTTAAAGCCTATAATATCTCTTAGCCATATATACATAATATGTTGAATATTACAAATATGTACAGAATATCAATATCTCCCTTTACTGCCCCTTAAGCTAGAGCATATAACTTACAAATGTCCAACTTTCGAGTGAGATACGTGAACTGATGTTGACCCAATGCTTTTGTAAAGATATCTGTTAGCTGCTTCGAGGAAGGAACATGAAAGGTAACGATCTCACCTGCCTTCAATTTGTCACGAATGAAATGGCAGTCGACTTTAAAGTGTTTCGTACGTTCATGAAATACTAGATTAAAGGCACTATAGAGAGATGCTTTGTTATCACATAACAAACACATGGGCCGTGAATAGGCGATTCCAAAAGGTAGAAGCAATGCTTTAAGCTAGGTGAGTTCACATGTATTGGCAACCATGGAATGATACTTGGCATCAGTTGAAGAGTGGGAGACAGTTTGCTATTTCTTGGTCTTCTAGGAAATGGGTGAATGACCAAGTAGGACAAAGTAGCTAGTCAAGGACCATCGATTCAATAGACAGTTAGCCCAATAAAAGTTACAATAACCATACAACTGCAAGTCACTGTTTGCTTATAGGTGAATACCTTGTCCAGGATTGCTCTTAAGATAACATAGAACACGTAAAGTTGCTTCCCAATGATCAACGCGTTGACTTTACATGAATTGAGCCAAGATATACATACTAGCTAAGCTCAGGTCGTGTGATAGTCAAATGGATTAATCAACCAAAGAGTTGATGATATGGTTTTTCCAGGTCAGTCATTAATAGACTAGAGGCAAAAGCCAATCGATGATTTTGCTTAATAGGAAAACTAGCAAGTTTGGCACTAAGAACTCCTACTTCAGTAACAATATCAAGAGCATATTTACGTTGATAAATAAGAAATGCCATCAGAATTCCTAGCAACTTCGATGCCAAGGAAATATTTCAATTTACCAAGATCCTTTCTATTGAAACAACAGCTGAGGTGGACTTTAAGATCACGAACAACATCAGGATTACTGCCTGCAATGACTAAATCATCAACATATACCAGGACACACAAGCTATCACATCCTCGATGCATGGTAAAAAGAGAGTAGTCAGTATAGGTTTGAGAGAAACCATAGTCATGAAGAGAAGTAGCCAGTTTTGCAAACAAATTATGAGGTACTTGATAGAGATCAATAAAGATTTTCGAAGACTGTAAACTTTTCCGGGAGAAGAAGCAGAAAACCTAGGCGGTAACCTTATATACACTTCTTTATCAAGATCACCATGTAAGAAGGCATTGTGAACATTCATCTGATGTAGTTCTCAGTTTTTAGCAGTGACAACAACAAGAAGTGTGCGAATAGTAACTATCTTGGCAATAGGAGCAAAAGTCACATCATAATCTATGCCTTCAACCTAGTGATTGCCCAAAACAACCAAACGAGCCATCATAATTATATTTGACAAGATAAAAGCCATATGAAATTCAATAAAGCCATCATAATTATATTTGACAAGATAAACCCACTTACACCTAAGAGTGGTTTTGACAGGAGGCAAATCCTCAATCGTCCAGGTACTGTTCCATTCAAGAGCGTTAATCTCCTGACGCATAGCCTCACGTTATCAAGGGTCATGCATAGCATCACGGTAACAATTGGGCTCCATCTCTACAAAAATAGCTGCCAAAAAAGCGAGAAGTTATAGAGAAAATTTATCATAATTAACATAATAAGCAATGGGATAAGGAGTACCTGAGGATGTTGAAGGAGGACAAGAGAGTAGGGTCTAATTATTGAACTGTGTTAGTGAAAACATAATCATGCAATCGAACAAAGGCTTTTTTGGTGTGATTACCATGGCCTAATATTTCACCCATTCTCAACCCAAAAGTATCATTCACACTGGTGCTTATATCATTTATGGAAGGTTGTCCAGTTTCAATAGGAGCTAGAATATCACTCCCCCTCAAGGAGTTAGGATCTAAAGCCAAATTAGACTCACGGGTGTCATTCCTATGGTCAGCAATGGAGGATGGCTGCTCGAGTGCAAATTACGCCTTGAGTGGTTAAACATAAGGGTAAGGCAGAGCAAAATTCCAATCATAATCAAAAGTACGAAGAAAAGCAGTCAAAGACATATCATCAATATACGAAGAGAGGGTTATAGGTTGAGCATCATTGACAGAAAAAGGAAAGTTATTTTCAACAAATTTGACGTCACGAGAGACAATATGTTACCCAGTTTTAAAATCGTAAACTTTCCAACCCTTTTTGTCATGAGGGTACCCTAAGAACACACATTTCTTACTTCATGCTTCAAATTTGTTTTTATCCCTAGACTTGTAATGTGTATAGCATAGACACCTGAAAACCCATATATGATCATAAGATGGGGGTTTACCAAACAACATCTCATAGGGTCTTTTTCTGTTATTAAGCATATTCGAAGTTCTATTAATCAAATATCCTCCCGCTAGAGCACACTCCCCTCAAAACTCAATAGGTAGATTAGCATGAAAGCATAAGGCACATGCAATTTTAAGAATGTGACAGTGTTTTTGTTCAACTCGACCATTTTATTCAGGGGTGTCAGTGCAAGAATTTTGAAATAAATCTCATTCTCCTTAAAGTATGATTTCAAGGGTTTAAACTTAGTCCCATTGTCACTAAGCACAATTTTGAAAATTTTATTAAACTAGGTTTGAGCTATGGCACAAAATTATTTGAAAATAATGGTCACTTCACTCTTTTCAGTCATCAAATAAATCCACATAGCACGTGAAAAATCAACTATTGTCAAAAAATAGTGAGCTCCGGCAACACGATAAGAACCCCAAACATCATAGTACAATTCAAAAGGTTCCAAAGCACAACTATTACTAATACCAAAAGCATCTTGTGTCTATTTAGCTCGAAAACATGCATCATAAGGCTTATTCTTACTGGTTGGGTCGGCTGTGCTAGGCCCAGGCCCAGGACGTTCAATCCATGCATCCATGGCCCATTCACAGGAGTTAGTCTCCCATGCAAACACAATGATCTACGTGAAGACCTAAACCTAGCGTCCACAGCATATATAAGGTAGGGTCTCCATAAAAGTTGTAGATCTAGAAGTCCTCTTTCCAATAGTCTAAAAACAAAGTCAATCCGACACCTGTAGTGAGAATTATAGCAATTACACCAAATCATATACGATATGAGTAAAGATATGAATATGTTGGATTATTTTGGCCATAACTTCTTCTCTAGACACTCAAATGACTTGGTTCTTGAACCATTGGATTCGTAAGACTTTTCTCTACATTTTCACCATAAATTGAAGCTATCTGAAATGAAGTGAGAAAGATTGAGCGAAAAACATAGGACAGGTATAGTAAGTGTGCTCTTAAAGGACATGAACTGTTGTTATTCCACTGAACATACTTCAGTATTTCGATGATTTCGGGATTCGTAGAACTCCGATTGAAATGATTCTTGTTTCAAAACAAAATAAAGTCTTAGAGCTACAATTTCTTTGATGAATTTAAGTCGTAATTTTGGTGTTTGACTAGTGTGGGCACACCTCCCTTGGGAAATGTTGGTTATGACCTTACAGGGTAATAAGCTCAAGGTTTAGGACTTCGGATGTTGGGCTCCAGAAACGGGGTCCAACACCTTATGGTATCAGAGAGACTAGGTTTGGGTCCAAGTTTAGGACTAGGTTTTAGAGTATCCTAAGTATGAAATGGATAGCTTAAGTCATAAAAGTTTTAATTTGTTTCCCACGATTTGAGATTATTTTATACGATTTGAACTGTTTTACATACTTTAAAATTTGTTTTGTATAAACTAAATATTTTCAATGGTTTTCTATTGAAGGAGTGAAAAATGCCACCTCAAAGGAGAACTTCGGGAGCTCTAGCTCAATCTGGCTCTCGCTAAGGGAGCACAAATGAATCTTATGTCCCACAAGATGTGGGAACGCATTTTGCTCTTGACTCTGAGGCACCTAGTGTGCAACACGAAGTTCCACTGCCTCCTCCTCCTATGCCTCAAGTAAATCCTATGGACCCGCAGTTCTTTCAAGCCTTCGCCCAAGCTTTCACTTATGCCATGGGCCAAGGATCATAAGCTCCGGTGCCAACTCCAATGGATAAGGGTGGACAGTATGATAAGCTCCGCAAGTACGGAG
>JANIJF010000001.1:37593668-37603745 GCA_024520955.1 Erythroxylum bequaertii
AAGCATTAACACTTCAAACTCTTACAATCAATTATTGGTATAATGTGAACAAAAGCATGTGATATATACCAACACAAGCATAAAACTTCTAGCATGTGATATAAACATAAAAAGAGATAAACATAATGATTTTGTTACTTTTTGTGTTGCCTTGGGAATTCTCTTACATAATTGATATAATAAATGGAACACAAAACTTTATCATTGTATTCCATACTAAAATAAACCAAAACTTGCCATAAGACATATGCTTATAATCTCTAACCAATATTTTGTTATGTTAGGCCTAATGTAATGGAATTTATATTACAACATATAGTTCAAATAGCATGCTTCATTAGTGCTCCAAATAAGTTCTTCATTACACCATTTTCCTTATGATTAGAGTCGAATATCATAATCTCCTTTACTTCTATTGAAATGCAATAACAACACTAATGCTTATTCTAAATGAAAGGATTAGAAACAACGAAGAAAAAGATATTCAACTCCAATTCATTATCTAAACCGTTATTTCATGCATCAATGCTAGTATAAATAAATAAAATAAAATAAAATTTCCAATCTAGTCTTGAATGCATCAATGGCAATATCCAAATCATTGCTAATGTGTGTTCCATATATGAAAACAATATGCAATTAATTAATAGATGATAAAGATAAGGATTTGTCCACATTTTTCTTCGGTATTTAGTTTACATTTGTGTAACAAGATTTCATCAATTTCAACGCATCAATGGATAGAACAATGTATTAGTTTTAATCTAGGAATTAAGGCAATTTCATTCTATAATTTCATAAATTATACTGATTTAGTATCATTCTATTAAATCAAAGATTTAGTTTTGATGGTTGAGTGAGGGGTGATGATGAAGTTAGATTGGTAGGACATGTATTCAAGTGATATAAGCCTTACATTGTTCAATCCAAACCAATTATATTCTAAGTTTTCAGGTTCTATATCTAGCGAAAGTTTGATTATAAACAGAAAAAAATAATGAGTTTCTCTTATCAAATTGCTAACAGATAACATATTTTGAAAGTGTCAGTAAGGTTAAGACCTCAAAAAATAAATTAAAAACAGAAAAAAGTAGAGAAAAGAAAAAGGAAAAGTGAAATTTTATGCAAAATAAAATAATATGGGAATTGCTTATCTACCGTACTTTTTCTCTATAAGAAAGATGGATAATAGAAAATGCGCATTAATTGCAAGTTGATAATCAATATAACATTAAAGTATCACCATCATATTCTTAAGTTAGATAATATGCTAGATGGGTTTTATAGGTCTAATATCTTTATGAAAATTAATTTAAATTCTAGATACTATCAAACTAGAATGAGGGAAGGGGTAAGTATTAAACCACATTCAAAATATAAAAGAAAGGACTTTATGAATGGTTAGTAATGCCATTTGAAATCACAAATACACCAAGTACTTTATAAGATTAATTAATCATATTTGGTGTGCATTCATTAGAAGTATGTTGTTTTATATTTTAATGAAATTTTGGTGTACAATAGGGATTTTGATAAACATATTGGTGCGCATTCACTAGAAGTATGTTGTTTTGTATTTTGATGACATTTTGGTGTATAATAGGGATTTTGATGAACTTATGTGTCAGTTATAACGCACAATACTCAAACCGATGTTTATATATAAACATTTAAATGAAGACTTGAACTAATCGCAACGACTTGCCAATAATTAGGAATTTCACTCATACAAGCAAAAGCACTAGGGACATATAACCATTTGATAAAAACTTCTAGAAAAGTTTGTTTTTATAATGGCATGTTGATCATATGGATTCTAAGTAACATAATTCAAAACATGTGATGCCCTAACCAATTAGTCAAAATACATATGAAGATCACCTTCTAACCTTGTCCAAAACCATATATATATAAGAACAAAGAAACAAGATAAGATTGAAGCACTTATAAGTAGTTAAATAGTATTAACTTAATAATAGAGAAATAACAATCACTAGAGTATTTCACTTAAGGTAGAATTGATATTATCTAAATATCGGTACGAGTCAGGAAACACTTCAACTCTCCATATAAAAAAAGAGAGGTTAGACATATAAATAGGAAGGTGTAAAATCATGAAGCAAAGAAAGCAATTATGCACCTATAACAAATATAAAAGGTAAATAGAAAATTTATTTGCTAGATAACATAAAGTAAAATAAAAGCCTTACAAAATACTCTTTTTTTTTTTACTTTTTCTCTGGTTGACCTAACATTATAAAATCCTTATCTAAAGTTAAGCAAAAACCAAAAGTAATGGAGTGACATAAAATAGAGAAAGAATGGTAAGTTTATTTTTTTATATTTCTTATCATAATCTCAGTTTTATTAAGAATATGCCCAACAAATACATTTTTCACTCTATCTCAAGTTTTTTCTCTTTAAATTTCACTTGCCCATCATAGTCAACTATGGGGAAAAAACAAATATTAATTATGAAATAGTAGATATTTGAATGGAAAATAGTTGGGTATTTGATACTTGATAAAAGACTATGTGAAAAGTGAATGGAAAATGTTAGGTATTTGAGAGTGGAAGGGATAAGAAAGCTAAAATGTAAGAGAAAACTTAAATTAAACACTAAAATGGATAGACATGTCACATCCATCTCAAAAAAATAACAAATGGAAGAGGCGATGAATTAATATATACTAGAGGAAAAAAGATAATTCACTAAATAATTTAAACTAAAATAGGCGACCTAGTGGAAGTGGTAAATTTTAATCTATGTAATAACTTTTTAATCTAAAATATGGTTATACTAGTCAATTTATCATTATATCTAAGTGAATAAAAAGAATACTATTAATAAATATGAAGAGTACCATCATGACTTATAAAGAATACCCTCTATACATTGTATACCATAATTCAATGTAAAAAATATCATCATACCATACAAATAAGTATCATATTCACTTTAATATGTCAATACCATAATTGAGCACAAACAATACCATAATAATATATAAAGAATATCATGAATTTATACAAACTACACCATAAACCTATATAAAAAAAAACACCATTGCACTACATAAATAAGTACCATCTTTATTTTAGTATATTAATACCACCATTGAGTACAAAGAATACCATCATAACTTATAAAGAATATTATGTCTTTATAGAAATTATACTATAAATCTATATAAGAAATATCATCATAATATATAAATAGGTATTGTCTACTTTAATTTTTCAATACTCTAACTAGGTATAAAGAACACCATAACAACATATAAAAGCACGTTGACTATATACATTCATTATTATATATAAAAATATCATTGCATTATACAAATAAGTATTACTATTACTTTAATGTGTCAATAACATAATAGGGTACTAAGAATATCATCATAACATATAAAGAATAACACAACAACATACAAACTATACAACAATTCCATATAAAAGATATCATTACACTATACAAATAAGTATCAAGTTTACTTTAATATGTTTATACCATAATTAAGTATAAAAATATCAATATAAATATAGAGAATACCATGACTACATAAATTATATCATAACTCTATATAAAAGTACCAGCACACTATACAAATAAACACTATCTTTACTTTAATATGTCAATACCACAACTAGATATAAAGAATACCATCACAACATATTAAAAAAAACCATAACTCTCTACAACAAATAACATCACACTATAATCAAAGTACAATTTATTATAGTTTTGAAACACTATTTTTTTAGTTCACCAAATGTTCGTTATATGATCCTAAGTAGATTAACTTCTATGTTATTTTTGAATTCCATTTATTACATATTCATTTTTATTTATGCAAAAATATCATATATTAATTCATTATAAAAAATGGTTAATCTTTTGTGAAATATTGTATATGTATTTTTAACATTTAAACCACTCTAAAGCAATCATAGTAAATGTACTAAATTTCAAAGTAAAAAGAATTCCTTGATGAATTTTGAAGTGCAAAAGATTACAAGATCAACAGTATCTCATGACACTAAATATAAATTTAAGCATCTCAAGTGGTGAGATGATGCTATTAAAAAAACCATCAAACAATTATCTTTGTCTTCTCAAAATCAAGAAAATTGTAACCCCATCAGGAAAACAAAGGAAAACTAGAAAATGAAAAGCATATTTGAGTTGATCTCTAAAAATCTTGCTCCTTACATTCAAGTATTATAATAATATTCAGCCTAATCACTCAAGTAGCTTTGTGTAACAAAGACATTACATTTCTATTTATAAGTGGAAAATTAATTTAATACCTAAAATGGATTTGACAATTAATCTTTACATATCCACGTGAAAATTGCCATTTTATGCATTCATAGCATTTTCTAAACTATTCGTCTTTTATGTCAAAATGACTAAAGAATCAAACACTGAACTCAAAATTCAGAATAGTATCCTGAATGCAAGTACACATGATATTTGAATGGGTAAAGCAAAGAGCCAAAACAACATTTTCCCCTCATAGATATTTCAGTATTCCATCTTTAGGTTTCTATTAATATAATTTAGAATTTCCAGCAAGTTTCTCTGGAATGAGGTGGATAACACATATGAAAAAAAAAGATAATAGCTTGAATTGTAAGTAATTCATTTCTCAAAATTGTTTCTGTTCATACCGTATAAAAGAAATAGCTTTGCCCTAGATTATCGAGGTATCTATTTTAAACACCAAGAACTGTATTGATTCTTTATAAATGTTCTCCTAACATAATGTTTCCAAGAACTACACAGGGCATTAGTTCAGTTATCAAGGATTAATTTTAGATGTTTGTTTGGTCGGTCTGTTGGTTTCAGAGGTACTATAAATCACAATAAAGAGTTGTTCATAGCATAACAAAACCAAAGTGTTGTAAAGAAGAGCTATAGACCATACTTAGCTATCACTGTCTCTGAAGCAGATGCTACACCCTTTAAGGCCCTAAAGCAGATGCGACGGAGGAGGGGGCATTGGTAGTGACAAAGACGAGGACGATGGGACGATAAGGACGGTGGGGCTTCGGTAGGGACAAAGAGGAGGACGGTGGGACGACGACAACAGAGAGAAAAGGCAAATGCGATGGAGGAGGGAGAGGGGGGCTTCAGTAGCTTTTAAGTTAACCGAAAACAACAGAGAGGAGGACGATGGGACGACGACGACAGAGAGGAAAGGCAAATGCGATGGAGGAGGGAGAGGGGGGCTTCAGTAGCTTTTAGGTTAAACGAAAATGACATCGTTTTTGCTTTATTAAAAAAGTTGAGGTCGAAACAAACAGTGACATTTATCTTTCAAATTTACCGATGGAATACATTCCGTCGATGAACCACGATACCTATTTATGCCACCAAGCATTTCTGTCTATTTTACCGATGAGAATTTTCTATTCGTCGATATATTTCGTCAGAAAATTTACCGGGTTAATTTTCTTCCACATTTACCGACGGATATTTTGTCCGTTGAAAAATGAAAATTTTCCTGACAATGTTACTAACGAAACATGATTTTTATCAGTAATTTGCTACGGTTTCTTTTCCATCGGTAATTACTAATTTTCTTGTAATGCTTAAACTGTATTCTTATAATAATATTTTGTTATTAATAAATTCTTTTATAGTGAATCATATTTTGAACTATTCATTAATTAAATTAATGATTAATAATTATATATATGAATTGTGTTTTTTTATTTAACAAATAATCAACATAGTATAAGGTGTTTTGCTTTTACGATTTATATGAGGTGTATTGTTTGTTAATTGCGAAAATGTGTTATTAAGTAAAGACTGGCCGATAATAGGTTGTGAATAATTGGTGTAAATTCTTGCCTAGGATATGCTACATTTGATAGTCATAGATTGATAGGTTGTTTAGAGATGAGCGAACGATGACTAGGTATCTATTCGTGGAGTAGGTATCGAGGCATCTTGAGTCCTGGAGATGTCCTGTGTTGATGGCTAGGTATTGAAATGGTATCAGGATATCCTATGTTGATAGCTAGGTATTGGAATGGTACCAGGATATCCTGAGACTTGGGAATATCCTGTGCTAATGGCTAGGTACTAGAGTAGTACCGGAGTACCAAATAAGATTGAGAAATTGAGGTACCATGTGCTGATTTATACATTTAATTATGTTTTTACTTGATGAGACACTACAAGGGAGAGAGGGGTATACCGACGGAAAATCTCAAACAGAATATAATCTGTCTGAGATTACCGACGGTGTAGTCTGTAATTTTGAGGTTAGTCGTCGTTTCAAAACGTAGTTGTTTTGTGTCGGGGGGAAACGTTAAAATTTTGTCCAAAATGACGTCGTTTTGGATAAGGAAAACGACGTCATATTGGGAACAAGATTAAAAGCCCCCAAAACCTTCCCCCTCCCATTTTCACGCGCCATTTCTCCTCCCTGCTTCTCCGTGGTCTGTTGCCGACGTCTCCCTTCCTTCGCCGCCGACTACTTGCGCCGCCGCCGCCACCGTCTCCCAGCCATCGTCGCCGGCATCGTCTGCGTCAACAGTGGATACCGATTGTGGTAAGAGTTGTTCTTGAAACTTTTCCTCTCCTTCCATGAGCTTCGGTGGTTAATGTTTAGATTGTGTATGGTTAAAGTTGAGTTAATTTTGGATTGTAAAAGTGAAATAGTGGTTGTTAATAATAGTTTTGTTTGAATGTTGGAGATTAATGGAGGAAATTTGGGATTTTGTGTTGAATGAGGTATGAAGACATTTTTGCACACCAAGTGTTTGACAAAATGCATATAAGTGTTTGTCTTGAATTGGTCTTGAACTTTAATTATTGTAGGATTTTTTGCAACAAGTTTAGAATATATGTGTTGACATATTATAGTTGTTCATACGAAAATTGTTATAGTAGTGTTATGATTGTTATACTTTTATCATTTTGAAATTGTAGTTTCAATTTTTTTAAAAATAAAATAAGCTTATAATGTTAATATGACTATGTATTCATAATGAATATGTAAAAGATAAGTTATTGTTTGTTTATTTTGTGTTCAAAATAAACAAGCAATATTATTTTTAATTATATGGTTATTATATGTTATTATTAAACGAAAATTGTTTAACAGAAGCATTAATTATAAAACTTGAACCTTCTTTGTCCAAAATTGATACAAAGATCAAATGTATAATGTTTCACGTAAAACCAAAATGAACCTTAAAGCAAGTTTCAAAACATACATCCCTTATAAATATTACATCCGCTTCTTCATAGTTGACAACCATTAGTTTTCTCGTCCTCTTTTGTTGGCTTTATCTTAGATATGAACCCTTGCATCATATAAGCAACTCAATTAGACGATCCACCATCTAACCACCAAAAGTTGAATATGGCTATAGCATAATTGGATTTATGAATTGATAAGCCAAGGAGTTAACTGATGGTTTACATCTTTTCTTCCAGGCTTTATATTGTTGGCTTCTTTATATTGCAGGAACTTTACTAGCATTGGATTGACCAACATCAACATATGGAGAAGATCTAGACTTTTTATCTTCAAACTTAGCGAACTTTACCTTTGTCTTCCCTTTGGTTGTGTCAAGGGCTGTAAGAGCAACAATCTTGAGTTTCTCCTCCTCAACAACACAATGGGCAATTAAAGCATTAAAGTCTCATTCATCATCTTGCAAGTAATATGTTGTCACCAGATTACTAAACTCTGGAGGTAGTGTGCTCAGAGTCTGGTGAACTATACAAACATTAAGAAGAGGAATATTCAACATCTTCAATCTGCTATGGAGGTGGATCATTCTTGATATGTACTCCATCACTATCCCTTCTCCAATATGCCTCATGTAGAATAATTCTTTCATTAAGGCACTCACCTCAGCATTAGATGAGACCGTGTACCTCTAGGAGACATTATCAAGAAACTCATTTGCTATGTTTATTTTTTAAAGTCCACTTAGTAGATGGTTAGTTATGGATTCCTTAATGGTCATGCAACATATATTGTATGACCGATCCCAAGCAGCATAGGCTACTTTATGAGCTTTTGAGCTTCTGGGTGTAGAAGAAGATGACTTATTCGTACGTATGGCCATATCAGTTTAGCCATCTCCTTAGTAATTAATACATCCTCTATCCACTTTTTCATATTGAAACCAGTCAGGGTTTTAATAGTGACACTATGATTGTTGACTAAAAAGGTGATTACAAATTGATAATTAATGCAAAGATCAACACAAATGTAAGATAACAATGACACTCAAAGCTATTAAAAAGTATCTATTAAAGTAATTCACGCGTAAGTATAGACTTGAAGTTCGATATACAATATGCACAAGAAGGGGGTAAAATTGTGTATTCTTTTGAAAACAATCCCCTTTTAAAAATATTTTTTGAAAACTTGCTTTCACAAAAAAATATTAAGTAAAAGTATCACGAAGTATTGCAATTCACTTCTAAGTACTTGTATAATACAATAGGAATTAAAAGTCGAGAGTAAGAGAGTAGAAGTTGACACAACAGTTTTATCCTGGTTTACCCCAAACCGTGAGCTACGTCCAGTCCTCAGAATCCATTCTGAGATTTCACTATACTTCTAAAAAATACAAGTATTCTTTTTACCGAGCCTCTTCAGGTCTTTTACAGCAAGTATCGTTTTTCTCACTTAGCCTCTTCAGGCTCTCAGCTTTTCTTCTTTCTTACAGAAAGATGTTATGAGCTTTGTTACAGAGAATAATAGCTCTAGAGTTTAGCACAATGAATACAATGTTTCTCTAAATTTTTTCAAAATTACTAACTTCTTTAGTCTTCAACTCGTATTTATAGCCTTCGTCTTCAACTGCTTCTTGATAACCGCTTCTTTTGCTTGTTTCTTGATCTTTGAAGAAACAGTTATTCAGTTGAGTTCTGTAACTAACTCAAACTGATTATTCATCCGACGTGATATCGGGTCTTCGTCTCATTTTTTTGCTTCGACTTTGTCTCATTTTTTTCGCTTCGACTTCGTATCATTTTCTATCGTCTCATTTTCTATCATCTCATTTTTTTGCTTCAACTTCGTCTCATTTTTCGCTTCCACTTCATCTCATTTTCTATCGTCTTACTTTTTCGCTTCCGCTTTGTCTCATTTTTCTTTCGTCTCATTTTTGTCTCCACTTCATCTCACTTTCTAATATTATTATTATTTGATTTTCATCAAAATTATTAATCGTAAAGTCATTTTGACTTAACAATCTTCCCCTTTTTATGATAACAAATAATCATAGTTTTTAAAAAAGATAATCAAGTATTATGTATAAGAAGATAAACAATTAAAAAGAATTGTATACTATTCTATCTTCTATGCACTTTTCTTCTCTTCTGCTTCTCTTCTTCTTTTCTTCACTTCTCTTCTTCTTCTCTTCTTCACTTCTCCCCTGTCTTTCTCATTTTCTCCTTTCTCCCCCTATTTGTTATTGATCAAAAATCATGACCGAAGATGCTTCATAACTTCATAAAACATTTTCTTCATTTTAATGCGGAGTGACTTGAGGTGTTGTCGTATATATTCTACTTCATTATGCAAGTCACACACTGAAGCACGCAAATCATCAACCTTGTCATTAATTTCTCCAATTTCTCTGACTAAGGGATCACCTTTCATCTGCTTTACCACTACAAATCCAATAGTAGTACTATATGTATCTGGAGGAATAACATCTGGTCTAATGATTGTAAAAACAGGAGGTTTGAAAGATAAGTTTCTTTCAGGGAGATCAATATCATCAGGTTTGGGTAGTCTTGGAAGTTGTTTTCCAAATAGGTTTAGTACATCTCCAATTGAAGATATAGAACTCAAGGGGTCTAATGTGCATGATTAGGTGCCCAAGAGTCTCTATATTGTAACTAATATCTCCAACTCTGATGGTTCTGTACTGCCCCTCTGTGATTCTGCCAACTACTTGAGACGTTTCATCGATGGTTCATCGACCACAATTACTTCCTGATGCCTTTGAAATGTAGTGGGAAACATAAATTCCTCTGTGATGAGCTACATAACACGCGTCATTAATGTTTCTCACTTCAGCTTCGATCTG
>JANIJF010000001.1:38784752-38802968 GCA_024520955.1 Erythroxylum bequaertii
AAAATGGAGTGTGGCAAACTAAGATGATACCTATATGATCTTAAATATATCATCTTTTCGTTTGTAAGTCTCAATTTCTCTTAACTTTATACTAAACTGCACCAGAGAAATTTGCTTTCTATCACTGAATGCTAAACTGTATTAGAGAAAACCCTTATGGGATCACTTATATCCTCCATGTCATATTAAAATTCATAGATTTATACATGTATCTGTACGTGTCCTAATGACATAAGCTTAAGGCAATTTGTACACATATGCCCAATGACCTTTTAAAATGCTTAAGATCAACACAAATCTTAAGAATTTCACCTATTTCACGATAATATATATAACAACATTTATAACTGAGAGCAAAATTATGATCATCTTTATTGATAAAACATACTATTATAATACATGAGAAACATACAAATGTATAAGGAGAAAACACTGTGATCCCTAACTAACAGTGTTTAAGGACTTCAATACACACATACTGTATACATGTCTCACAAAAACATATGGGCGAAGTCCTTTAGTCAAATGATTAACAAGTATATCCTCAGCCCTCAAACGCTCTACCTTAATGTCACCTTTCTATGTTAATTCCTTGATGGTCAAATACTTGACCTCCAAATGCTTATACCCTATAATGTTCTTATTTTTGTTATTGAACCACACTGCAAAAAGATTATCACAATATAATCGAATAGCTCTCGCCACTAAATCAACCATAGATAACTCAGCCATCAAGTTCCTAAGCTAAATTGCCTGTGTAGCAACTTGATAGCATACAACAAACTCCGCATGCATAGTTAAGGAAGTCACTAGTGTTTGCTTGACACTTTTCCACGATACTGTACCATCTGCTAACATAAAGATATATCCTAATGTGGACTTTAAGTTATCCGGAAACATTGCAAAGTCCAAATCTGTATACCCTATGAGGTTTAGATTGTTAACCCTTCTGAATGTCAGCATATAATCTTTAGTTCCCTTTAAATATCTCAACACTCATTTAATTACATTCTAGTGGTCTATTCATAGGTTAGCTAGATATCTACCCAAAAATCCAACAACAAATGCAATGTCTATTCCAGTGCACACCTGGACATAGATCAGGCTATCAAGAATACTATAATAAGGCACATTCTTCATAGTCTCTCTCTTTGTATAATTCTTTGGACACTTTGTCAAAGATAATCTATCTCCATGAGAGAAGGGTGCTACAACAGATTTATAATCATCTATATTAAATCTTTGCAACACTCTCTCAATGTATGCTCTCTACGAGAGGCCTAATGAGTGTTGAGACCTGTCTTAATGAATATGAATACCTAGGATGAAAGATGCTTCTCCAAGATCTTTCATTTCAAAATGCTAGGCCAAAAGTTACTTAACCTCATGCAACTTGGTCAAGTCATTTGATGCAAGCAAGATACCATCCACATACAAAAGTAGAAAGATAATTTTGTTCCCCCTTACCTTGTAATACAAGCACCTTTCAACTTTATTTTCCATAAAGACAAAAGAGGTAACAACCTCATCGAACTTAAGGTACTACTGTCTGGAAGCTTATTTCAAACGATATATTGATTTTCTCATTTTGCAAACCTTATCATGCTTTTCTTGATACTGAAATCCTTCAGTTTGTTTCATATAAACCTCTTCACAAAGGTCTCCATTTAGGAAAGCAGTTTTAAGATCCATTTGATGTAGCTCCATATCATAATAATTATTATTGTCATTATCACTTTAAATGCATCCTTAGAGGATACTAGAGTAAAGGTAATATTAAAGTTAATTTCTTCTCTCTGAGTGAACCCTCTGGCAACCAACCAAGCTCTAAACCGCTCAACTTTACAGTGAGAGTCCTTTTTGGTCTTGAAAAGCCATTTACAACTAATAGGTTTTCAATTTTGAGGTAAATCAACAAGCTCCAATACCTTATTATGCTTCATGGATTTCATCTCATCTTTCATCGCACCCCACAAAATTTTGAAAAACAACTTTTGAAAAAGTAAACATTTCATGAACATTTCTAATATCATAATCTTGTTTACCCAAATGGACCATGTAATCAGATGAAATGGTAGGTCTTCTCAGTCTAGTAGATATTCTTAACTAAACTAGTTCTTGTAGCTTGGGAACTTCTGTTTGTATAAGTATAGATTCTTGTTTCTGTACTAGCATGGTACTAAGACTTTGATACACTAGTTCTGACTGTATAAGTGATGGATATGAAATAATTATAGTATCCGTCCTACTATCATCTGAAGGGTGAGAAGGACTACCCTTATCATAGACATCATATTCCATAAACTTAGTTGTTTGTGATTCCACAATTTTAGACCTTCCTTCTCTACAATAAAATCTATATCCGTTAAAATGGTTGGGATATCCAACAAAATAGCAACGAATAGAACGAGAATGTAACTAATTTTCAAAAGGATTATATAAAGGTAACTTAGTAGGGCATCCCCAAACACGAATGTGGGCACGGCTAGGCTTCCACCCTTTTTTAAATGGGGTCTTCAATACCGATTTGCTTGGGACTTTGTTGAGTATATACAAGGCAGTCTTTGTGGCTTCACCTTAAAGGTAATCAGGTAGGATAGTCTTACTCTACAACGACCTCATCATGTCCTTTAAGGTGCGATTACACTTTTTGACCACACTATTTTTCTTAGGAATACCTGGGATAGTGAACTGAGTCACTATTCCATATGATTCCACATATTTGGCAAACGAACCCTTTTCTTGTCCTGAAATCCCATGTTTGCCATAATATTCTCCTCCAACAGTCAGATATGACAATTTTAATAGACTTTTCCAACTAGTTCTCAATTTTAGCTTTAAAAATTTTGAATTTCTTAAGAACTTCAGACTTTTCTTTAAGTAAGAACATATAACCATAACAGGAATAGTCATCAATAAAGGTCCAAAAATATCTAGAATTACATAATGTAACTATATAAGGTCCACAAATATCTGTATGTATAAGATTCAACAAGTCAAAAGCATGATTTGACCCCTTTTTCTTTATTTTGGTCAACTTATCCCTGCAACAGTCAACACATGTTTACAGATCATCAAAATCTAAAGTTAGGAGAATGTTTTCCTTAATCAATCTCTCAACTTTATCTCTGAAAATGTGGCCCAACCTTTTGTCCTACAATATGTATGACTTATCCTTTATCAAGAGTCGCTTTCTAGTAACATGTTCAGCAATATATCAGGGGTCTTTTTCTAGTAACCTGTTTAGTAATATATGAAGAAGCATACATCTCATGAGGGGCTAGACACATTTTATACAATCCATATGACAAAAAGGCATTACCAATATGTTTTGCATTGAAAGATAATTACACAACAAAAGTATCAATGAAAAAACTATAACCTTCTTTGTCCACAACCATACAGAGATCAAGTTCTACCTAAAAGATAGTATATAAAATATGTCACGTAAAACAAGTTTAAACCCTGTATCAAGATTCAAACATACATCCCTTACAAACATGACATTAACTTCTTCGTTATTGCCAACCATCAGTTTTTTTTGTCCTCTTTATTTGACTTTCTCTAGTGTATAAACCCCTACAATGATTAGAAGCTTCATTATCATGATTAGAAGCTCCACTATCGAGCCACCAAAAACTTGATATGGCTATAGTAAGATTACATTCATGGATCATATAAGCCAAGGAGTTACCTAACAATTTTTGTTTTTCTTTCCAAGAATTATATTTTTGACAATTGGACTTTTTATGTCCCTTCTTCTTACAAAAGAAACATATCATACTTTTAACATCTACAAGACCTTTAGTAATACTGGATTAACCGATATTCATATGAGCAGAGAATTTAGATTTCTTACTTTTAAACCTTTAGGGCTTTACCTTTTCTTTTCCCTTGGTTGCTAGTAGGGTCGTATAAGATATATTCTTTAACTGCTCTTAAACAACACATTAAGAAATTAAAGCATTAATGTCTAAAGCCTCATCCTATGAATTATACATTGTAACCAGAATACCAAACTCTGAAAGAAGTGTATTAAAATCTTGGTGTACAATGCACGCATCAGGAATGATGATGTTCAATGCCTTTAACTTACTCTGGAGGTGGAGGTGGACCATTCTAATAATGTACTCCCTCATTCTCCTTTCTCCTGTATACCTCATGAAGAATAATTCCTTCGTCAAGGTACTTATCTCAACATTGGAAGATACCTTACACCTCTAGGAGACATTGTTCAAGAAGTCTTTTACTATGTTTATTTCAAGAAGTCCACTTAGCACAAATGTAGGATAACAACAATACTCAAAGTCATAAATAGTTTCTATATCAAGAATCTTATCACACATATCATGAAACACCTGTGGGTTGAATACATAATACATGCAGATAAAATTTCTACACAAAAATGATCAGATTACACACCATTAGCTTTTATGAATCTACCACCTATGGGTGAATAGATCACCCGAGTGTGTCGACAGCTTCTCTCTCCTCTCTCAACTGTCACCGAAAAGAGGCAATTTTCGACAACTTTCAGGCGATTTTATGGGAACGGTTAAGCATGTAAATAATCTATTAAGAAGTGTCTAACAACCATTTGGGATTAGAAAAGTAAGTGCAATTTGTTCTTATTGTTAATTGGAAGCTTGTGGGGTGTTCCTTCATCAAATATCTTAGTATTGTGTTGCTTTGTTCTTGTTTTGAACATTTATTCATAAGATTGTGCACCTGTTCATTACCCAATGTGATTCTATAAGTGAGATTTATGCAGATTGCAGTGAAAAGGATAAAGGTTTGGAACAACAAAGCTGAGATTGAATTTGCTGTTGAGGTTGAGATACTAGCTGGTGTTAGACACAAGAACTTGCTTAGTTTAGGTGGTTACTGTGCTGAAGGACAAGAGCGCTTGATTGTATACGAGTACATGCCAAACCTGAGTTTGCTTTCTCATCTTCATGAGCAACATTCGGTTGAGTGTCTCCTATACTGGAAGAGACGAATGAATATTGCAATAGGTTCTGCTGAAGGAATTGCGTTGTAGCACACCCCTAAGTACCTTATCACAAGATCCAGTGAGATGTACCAATTTCATAGTTCTGTTGATGATCCAGCTATCTTCACCACCATGCACCGCCACATATCAATCGCAAAGATGTCAAAGCTAGCAAAGTTCTATTGGATTCTGATTTTAAGGCTCAGGTTGCTGATTTTTGGCGTTGCTAAGCTAATCCCTGATGGTGCAACACATGTAACCACCAGAGTTAAAGCTACCCTCGGCTATGTTGCCCCCGATTATGCCATGGTGGGTAAAGCATCAGAAAGCTGTGATATGTTATAGCTTTGGCATTCTCTTATGAGAGCTGGCTAGTAGCAAGAAACCTATTGAGAAGCTAAGTGTACATGGAAGCGCACAATTGTAGATTGAGTGCTGTCTTTGGCTTGTTAAAGGAAGTTTTCTCAACTTGCTGATCCAAGGTTGAACGGCAAGTTTGAGGAGCAGGAGTCGAAAAGAGTAGTGGTCAGTCAGCCGGGGGAAAAGCCCACACTGCTTCAAATCTCAACAGCTTGCTGATTTTAACGACGGCAGGCAAGTTGTTGAAGATAGCTGCCACTCCATCTGAGACTCAAGCGGAGGAGTGAGATTCCAAACGTGATGGTGAGACGAGAGAAATTACAGAATTTGAAATTTGATTTATTTGCACCACTAATCGATTTATTAGATTTGTCTAGCAAATAGACTGTCTCAGGTGTTCGTGGAAGCTTGTTTTTTATGAACGCTGATTTTGATCGATTTTTGTATATTGCCCTATTGCTAAATCTTCCGATTCCAAAAACTGTCTATTTACATCTGGAGCTTAACACATCACTTCAAACTTAAGAAAAGTGGTTCTCACAAAGGGTATTAGAAAAAAACAAATCAGTACTACCAGGAGTCCAGGGCTGCTAAGTGAATGTATCCTCCCGGTCACCCTCTGCAGTCTCACCCTCCTCGAGGTTGCTGAATTCCAGGAAATGGGTGGGCCTATGATCCTTATGGTAATACTCTCGGGGAGACCCCAGCTTCATGCCATATTTCATGCTTGCTGTATGCTTCACTCCCATGAAGTTGTAATTCCATGGACCATTGTCGGGAACCTAGTATACACGCAAATTTGAACCCAGTTAGTGATCCAACAAAAAGGAAGGAATTATCAAGAAAAAAAAATATCAAAGGGAGACATCATCCAGAGACAGCCTAAACTTTCATGTACTTACCATATAGAAACCGAAAAAGCGGTCACTTAGAAGCATCTGAACCTTCTCATAATGAGATGGCAAGTAACCATGAGGATTGCTTCCAGTGTCCTTGTTGAGTCGCCCCCACTCATAACCGCTTGGCGTTAGCTTATATGCAGTTAATGAGCATGATCCTGGAGTGAAACTGCAAGTCAATATGATGCACTTTTCACCATCCCACTGCTTGTTGTTCTCTAAAACCCGAGCATGTGCCGTGAGATCCTGTAAGAATCAACTAGCTCCAGTTAGGACACAAAGCACAATTGTGTAGCTAACATTAGGATGAATCAAATTGACCGCAAACCAATGATTTTAAGAAGACAAACCTGTGGTGATAGCTGAGGAAGCTCATTTGGTTGTGTATGCATCCACCCCAAAGGCTCCAATTCACTGAGGAAATCATGCTCCGGCAGAGCTGATGGAAGATGTACTTATTGATGAGCTCCAATTCACTGAGGAAATCATGCTCCGGCAGAGCTGATGGAAGATGTACTTATTGATGAGTTCCCCATTGTGGTGGCATGGCAATACCGTGAATCTCCTTAACCTGAGGATTGTCCAGTGGACTTATACCATACAAGTAGCCAGCAATTAGCGTCCGTAGATCTGCTACGCATATAAACTTCTTCAATATATTCTTTGGCATAATGTATGTATATCCAGTTTCCTGTGAAGTGATGAACTCCAACTTGAGCAAATCCAAAAAAACTTTCAAACCCAATAGAATAAACACGAATATAGAATATACCTTAATATCCTCTGAATTCACATATATATGATTAACACGAAGATAGAGATTTGTGGCTGATATTGCTCTAACACGCCAATCCGTCTTGGAACCAAATGCAGCTTGCTCATAGGGACTTGTCGTGGTGACAATGAGTTCATCACCATGCACATTTGTGGTCCTTGTTGTGACTGCCGTAAGCTGGCTTGCTTCTTTAGCCTGAAAAGTTCACACCACTGTGTTAGCCGCATAAAAATCAAAAATTAACGAGAAAAGCACAAAGGTTACCATACATTACCTGTTTCTCTATCTCAGCTATTTGCTGCCTTTGTTGAGAAGGTGGTGTGATCTCAGCTCCAAGTATAATGTCTCGGATCTCCGATTGTGTTAGAGCTGATGTATTTACGTTGTTCTTCTTGGCATAGTCTGAAAGTATAAGATCTCTTAAAGCAACCTCAACTTTCATCCACTGATCATCTGTAAGAGAGGGCCAGATGTGATGAGGCTCAGTAATGATGGTTTTGTCAGGCTTCAATAACATCTTTGCCTTCTCATTGTTTACATGGAGCGCACGAAGGATCAAAATAAGTCGGGAGAATGCAGTATAAGAAGAAATACTCTTTAGCCAGTCATCATAGATATTAAATAACACCATTTGCGGCTCTGTTGCCTTCAAAATTAGATCACCAAATTTCTCTATCTTCAAGCATGCCTGGAATGGGAGTTGCAATTCACTTCCCTTGATAACTATATTTGGAAAATCAAGTAAGTGAACCTCCAGTGGATCAAGCATTCCTTTACGTGTTACAATAATTTGCTTTGGCTGCTCCTCAACAGGTAGAGAGCGAACGAGAGCAGCAACTTCTTCAGCTGTTTTCCACTTGGCAAGCTGACCGAGACGCTTCTGTCCTGCCCATACACTAGTATGGATGACCTGCAAGATATCAAATTATTAAGAACCTCCTACAAGGAAACAGCTCCAGTTCAAGTAGAAAAGCTAACGAGGATCAACCTTCAGAAAAAGCTGTCCTGTTCTTGGATTGAATATAAAAATTGCACCATTGATGGGTTTTGTTGTCAGATTTCCTTCAAAAGTCTTGTAAATTGTTACACGATAGACATTAGTGTCATCAACAAACCATATTATCTGATTGCTAAATATCTCCCCATAGTTCTGGGATGATAAATAAGGTTCTGTGGGCTCAGAAGAGTACAACTGTAAACCTTTTCTAATGCGCTCCCTCAAGACATATAAAGCTGGGTTTGACTGCATTAAAACAAACGATTAGCACAAAATGCAGAAGTCACCTGTGGCATACTCAACTGATATAATGTTAGTAGACAAATTGTTCACCTTCATAATTTTATTCATTGCCTGAGCTAGTAGTGGTTTAGACCCAGGAAACCAGTTGCCAAAAGCGGAGTGCAAGTTGTATGATAGATCAATCCCAATCATCACCCCTGAAGCCAAAGAAAAGGAAAAATTAATCCATTTGAGATAGGAGGAAAAAATTAATAGAAGAAAAATACCAGTTGGAGATGGATATATGGACATGTTGTCTGTTGTGTAATCCATAAATTTTGCCCGAGTATAACGCTCAATATCGTGAGAGTCGTAGTCACCCCATCGAAGCTGAACATCTATCCAGTATTTGTTGCTTGCCTTCTGATCAAACACATCCTTAGACTCAGCCACAAGACTTGGCTTGGACATAGGCCATCTATGGGCTGCAAAAAGGAGAATGTCTGCACAAGAGCTGTTCATCTTATAACTCTTCCTTGGATGGATGGTTTCTTTTTGAACAGTTTCAATTTCCAATGCGTCCAGCTCCTGATCCAAGACCTGACAGAGATCCATGACAACACTCTCATGAATCTTTTGCCACAAGTGAGCACGGAATATCTGAATCAGTGAAATCTTCAAGGTTGGAATCTTCCCATGCATAAAGATTCCAGTTAGATCCAACTGCACTTGGAAACCCACATACATATTGGCTCGGTTTATTGTAGGTGACCACCACAGAGTAAATCTACGGTTAGGAATTTGGTTTAAACCGGATCTTTGAGCATTAGTGAGCTTCTTATACTTCATGGACTCCTCAAAACCAGATGCTTTCTCCCAAAAGAGACCTTCCCAAGTTGGAAAACTGGAATACAAGTAAAGCAATTAGAAATATGCTCCAGATGAGAATTCATCACCTCCACTCCAGAGGCACAGGTAACCAATAATAAACAATCATAATTAACTATTCAAGTACCTTAGAAAATAATAATCAATTCAAAAAATTTTAAATGTGCCACTAGAGATGCCACAAGCAAGCTTAATAAAGTACATCAATCTTCCAGGTCCAACATATGCGCAGCCACTTCTTAACTCCCACTTAAGAAAGTCCAAGAAACAAGCACATAAATTCTTCAAAAAGATTATTGCGTAAAAACAGATACTCACTAAGTTCCTTTGAACAAGGTATGCTCAAGAATCCCCTCAACACCACCAAGAGCTTGAATGACATCTGTTCTATAATTGTTCAAGTTCCACAGTTTCCCATCATGCCTCTGATGAGTCCACCAAACAGGATTTTGCTTTAGAACCTGGTACTGTTTGAAATCAGTCCGCACCCTCCATCCTTTATCATATGCTAGTGTGTGCCTGTCCTTTTGAAACAACGTATTGATACGTGGAATTCCCCTATCCCATGAATCCTGTCAATTGAAGGACATAATTTTTAAGAATATGTTTTCAAGATAAGAGCAGAAACATTATACAAATAATCCCCTTTGCCCCTTTTCAAAATTTTTCACAAGTTTTAGGGAAAGGGAAACTCAAACAGCCAGTAAAACTATGAAGAACGAATTTTAATCAATCAAGATACTGCATCAGGTGGCGCCACAAAGCAAATTGTAAACACTCCCGAACCCAACAAAAATTTAAAAAAGAAAAAGAATAACAGCTTACTTCCAAATCTTCAAGTGTTAAGCGTCTATTCTGTGCCTGCGCTTCCTGCCTCTTTAATGCATACTCTGCCCAGACCCGCTGTGAGTCAATGAACTCACTTTCCCAGGGCTATTCACATATTAATGAAATTATCAAAAAGATGAGGACGTAAGCACCAGAAATTAAATAAATGGCATCCCAAGAAATTCTCTGAAGACAACTGAATTTGAGATTACCTGAATGTACCGGTAAAGATTTGGAATCAATTGGTCTTCTTCATGACTCATACCACTCCTGAAGTGGGTCACACCGACATCTGTCTGCTGACTATACCTCAGGTCACTTTGTGGGATCAATATATGACCCATTGACAACATGCCCAGACCTCCAATTTCTTTTGGAGTATAGAAAATAACAGGAGGGAATCTGAATAACGAATTACACTCAAAGCCTGTCAACCAAGATCCCTAAGAAGATCATAGCAAAATAAGATATTTTAACAATTACCTGCTCGGCATTTTTGAGTTCAACCCGATTTTGATCCGGGTTTGAATTTTGTTTTCACACTTAACAAGTAAGTCTAACAGCTCCTGTGTATGCACAGTTGCCTCACGGAAATAAGTCATTAGACCTAAAAGCAAAAAGGAGACACAAATGAAATTTTTCAGGGGAAAAAATTTTCGGCAAACAAAATGATTTTGAACCAGAAATGATGTTCCAAGAACCTATCAGGGCTGTATTCCATTTGTTGACTATTTTTGTAAAAGTAGTGGACCCAGAAGACATAACAATCTGCCGCACACGATTTTCAAACACCTTCATGTGCTAGTCATCAACACTTAGGAAAGCAACTGCAGTACGCTCCTTAGTCTGCTCATTCTGCAAATTCCAAACACCATCTCTGGTATTGCTGAATGCTTCTTGTGTCATTCTTATCTTGGGAAGTATTCGAACCTCAAAACCACACCTGCACATATTAAAGATGTGTAAATAAACATTACAATTCTATAAAGAAATATATGAAAAATCATAAACGCAAATATACATACATGCTGAAAAGCAAGTTCGGATTATCCTTGCTGTAAACAGAAACAAAGCTATTTTCCCACTCCAAAGTTGTGATGCTTCAAGGAAGACGATTCTTCATATCCCAGAAGACACTCCGCCCAAGATTTACTGAACTAAGAGTTATAGAGACAATTGTTACACCATGATATTATACAACTAACAGAATGTAACTTCATAACAAATACAATAATCATTCAAAATAAAAATTTATATCATGCACATTACCATCATGTTTCATGAGCCTCATTCTTGCATCTCTGGGCCAACATTTCTTATTTTGATATCCAACCATATTTTCATTGTTAGGATCAGGATGTTCAGTTAAATACCGCTGGATAAGGTCTCGGGCCTCTTCATGAGTAAAGCGGAACAGTATATGCACTCTGTCAATATACCTAGAATACAGTCGAATTGGATGTCGTGTCTCAACTTTCATATCCCAATAAGTCATGAATTCATTTGGCATTTGTGGTGGACCAGCAATCTCGCTGGCTCTGGTAAGTCCAAGAAGCAGGAGATCCAAGACAAGTCCATAATATTGCACAACAAATGATGCAAACTGAAGACCGCGTATCAATCCATACGAGTTTGTGTGACTCATGTCTTTGTAGGACAACACAACATTATTCTTTGCTGTGACATAATCAGCAATATTGTGATCAAGAACCAAACGAAGAAGCCTGCAAAATCAAGGAAAGAAAGTGAACCTTCAAAAATTGCAAACCCTGTCAAAAATACTTATCAGAAGATACATACATATCTCACCTATTTAACATTGTCAAGTCAATCTTTTCAAAGAATTTTTCGAACTTTGTTTGAAGCATTACCACACACTGCCCCTCACTTGTATCCCAAACACCCTGTAAATTGTTTATACCCTGACACCATTTATAGACTAATAATGGTGGAGGCTCAGAATCCGCAGGTTTAATCCAGTTGGGGAAGAGATGGCGCTTGTCACCTTCATACCATAGGTATTGATCAAGATATGCATCAGTTATTTTTTCAAGAGGCTCAATTTCATATACTGGAATCAGAGAACTGTACAAATCCATGAACTCTATGCCAACCTGCAAAGGAAATAGAAACAGAAAACCTGATAAAGTGAAGCTAAATTCAAACGCAACTATGAAGACAAGGAACAAGCCAACTGAATTTTGACCCATTAACATACTTCTTTGAATGCACGTTGAGTGAGCAGATGACGCTTAATTCGTGACAATGCCTCATGTGGATTATCATAAGCTTGTTCAATTAGACCCAATTCTTCCCTCTGTAACTGGTTTAGTCTCACAGCCACACTATAGGATTCCTTCAACCTCTCAAGGGCAAGGATAAGGAGCTTGGTGTCATGCTTATATGATAATGGAGGAAATGGAATGGGGGAAAACTTTCTGGACTCCAACCAGTGCACAGTTGTTGTATAGATGGCAACTGCTTCTTCAGGGGTAACATACGGACCATCTTTCAGATAATTGTGTTGACGTTCCTGAGAGATGCAAGATGTGCCAGTACAGTAACCAAACGATAAGTAATCAATTCATGTAATAATTATGCAGTAAAATGAAAGTTATTCTTGGAAATTTTACAAGGAACAATTACCTGTTCTGCCTTCAGCCAAAGGCGAGTCAACCTCACAAGATTTTTGCGACAAACTGTCTTATCAACAGTTGCACCTCTTCTTATACGTTCACGATTATAATGAGCAACATTTGTCCACCAGTCTGCTTTTGACTTGACATATCGTAGAATCATGTTTTCAATAGGAACTGGCAAACCAGGAACTTTCCCAGGAATGTTCGCTTTCCAACATCGCCAAGCTTCACTAAGATGCTGCAGTATGGTCCTAGCTTTATTCTGTTTGATGCCCTCTGCAATATTAACAGATCATCAGCAGACAAGCTAAACCACAACCGAAGGAATATCAGAAGAAAATTTGTCATTAATGGAAAGATGTTCACCTGGCATGGCATCAAGAACATCATGCATAACAGCTGCTCGGAGCTCCAAATCAAAGTGGCTCTCAACGCATTGCTTCGTAACAGTCTTAGCTGTTCCTTTTGAATGACGCCCTTCAAACTGCCTTGCCAGTAGATTGCCCAACCACCGTTCTAAGAGAGGCACTATGCCACGCAAGAAAAACAGCCATACCCTCCACATAGGTGCCCAAAATCCACATCCAGGTCCCTTCCCCACTGGTCCAGTATTGAAACGATAATAAATCAAATGCTTCAGGTCTTTGCACATCCTAATTTGTCGCATCAGCCTGTATTTGTAACGGTACATCGCAGTCAACTGGCCAACATGAGAAAATATATACTGTAAACCATCAGCCAGTTGAAAGGCATCCACATTACCCAATCGGAACTGGATATTAGCATCAATGACAAGCTTTGTCAAACGTAAAATCTCACGGCAGAGATGAAAAGCATTGCCAAAACGCGACTTTTTACGTTCCTTTGTAGTAAGAGTCTTCACAGGCTTCAAGTTGAAATTATAATCTAGGTGAAGATAATTAAGGTTTTTCCTGTGTATTAGCAAATTCAACATGTTGTAACCCTGCCAGCAGACTTGAAGACCTGCCTCAGCCCAATCAAGTTCTGTTGATTGGAAGAACTTTGTTGCTGCTAGAGATCGAAACAAGTGCTTCTTCTTTTGAGCTTTGGGTGGCTTACGATGACGCTCGTTCAACACAAAGCATTTTAAAAGTTTCTGATAGCTGACCCTAACTTTCACAGGATAGGTTGGAGGACTTGCACAACATGAACCAAACAACATATTAATTCACTATAAACCAAATGAATTAGCATGTTAAAGTTGAAAGAGAAATTATGATCTTACCAATGTTCCTTGTACCACTCAGATACAAGGGGTATGTCTTCTGCTCTTTGCATTCGACCAGACCTCATGTTAAAGGGTCGCAGAGCAAACAGAAGAGAAATGCCAGCAGCAGTGGTATCCGTATAAAGTTGAGTATATTGGAGCAAAGGTTCTACCCCTTCCGGCAAAAAGAAATCATCATCATGAGTTTTCTTTTCACGGCGTTCCTTGGGGGAAGAGGTTATGGGATGTAGTAGAGGATCATAATAGAAAGTGGGTAAATCAGGATCCTCAGCCTTTATGTACATTATCATGGGTGTATGATAAACACCAAGTTTCACTTTCCTAGGCCTATTATTGTAAAGATGGGGGAATGCAATTCTGTACTCAGTCCTCAGAGGTGACCGTATAATGAGTTTGTTAATGTCATTGAACTCATTCCAGTCTTCATCTCCTTTCTCCATGTCACGATACAAAGGCTCAAATTTACGTCCACCTAGTAAAGGAAAGCAGCTATAGTTTGGAAAGATTTCTTACTCAGAACTCAAGAGAAAATTCTGTCATTTTCTTATCAACATGACTAACTATAGCATCAATCACCCATTAAGAAGGGCGGGGACAAGAAGAGGTGAACAAGGTCAAGCATAAGCAACTAGCTTAAGTTCCAACAAAAATAAAACATTCAATAACAACAACACCAAAATATTGAAGACGCACCAGTCAAACAAAATAAACAACAAAAAACATGAATGAACATTATTATTGGTCTTTCAAAATAAGCAATTTTATCCAAGTTCGTAAAAATATCAGATATAGCGAGACTGGATCCAATAGGAAACCACAGAAGTATGAAGCTTACCAGGTATGCACATGTTCAAAGCCTTAGCTGTGAAGAAAGACTCCATGTCAAACAAGTAGAAATAGTTGCGATCAATCAGATCAGAGAGAAGTTGTCCTGCCAACCTGTGAAGAGTTGCCATGATTGGAAGGGGAAGATGCCACTTCCTATAACTTGGACCATTGATAAGCTTTGTTTTGACAAGAGGCTTATGGTCATAAAACCAAGTATATACAGCAGAATCTTCTTCTTCATCTAACTCTAATTGGATAGGCTCTAAAGGATCAACATCTAACAAATTATCAGCTTAGTCTAATGGAGGCTCCTCATCATCAAATGGTGGAAACCTCATTCTTTTGAAGTGCCTCCGGTCCCTCTTCTCTCTTCGCATCATAATCCACATCGAGCCCCACTGGAACAGGCATCAAATTTTCAACTGCATTATAACAAGGAAAGTAATATAGGAAAAAAAGAAGCCCATGCCACACTTACAACTTCCTTCTGATTGAGGAACATACCTGAGCTAAATAAATAGGTTCAACAACCCACGGAATTTCATTCACAAAAGTGATTGCACCAGTGATGTGATAGAGAACCTTCACATCACGAACCTGCTCCCAAGGCATCGGCATATTCTCCAGAAGCTTGTAAACTGCATGTGGAATGAATTTAAGGGCTCCGAGATATACACGTTTATCATGCCGAAATTTCTTCGTAGACATATCGCCATGGTCTCTGACAATGTAGACACATATTTATTAAACTAGCTGCCTCAAAATTAATTGACAATATGGAAATATTACACAAAAATCCAATTTCTAGTCCTTAAGAACTTGAAAGCTGCATATCAGTAGTCAACAAACCAAAATACCTCACGTCACCCAGAACTTCAGAAAGGTACACAATGAGGGGAAAAATAAAAAAAAGGACAAGATTTAAAATATTCATAATCAAGCTGCAAAGCAAACTTAAATGGATTTTGTTGACCAATATAAAAATTTGAATGAAACCAATATTTACATAAAAAGTGAGGCTATAACTAAATGATTCTTCAAAAAAACAAAGAGAGAGAGAGAATACCCATTACAACAGAAGACCTACTAGAATTATTTCACCAAATTCATAACTTGAGACCAAGTAGGAACGTGATTCAATATTAAATGAAAATTGCCACGTACTAATAAAAAAACAATTCACAACTAAGAAAACTAGGAATAAATAAAACAACGGTGTTATCAGAAAACCTAAAGTAACTCTGGAACCCTCTACCAGCCCCAAAATTAAAATTAAATTGAGAAAAAGGAAATTTTCAAAACTCATAACCTTCACAATTCGCATCATGAGTGAAGCACTAAATCAAAAAAATCTTTAAAGACAAAACTAACCTGAAAATCTTCCTCACATGCTCTAGAGGCATTGTTAATTAACCATTTCACTGCAACAGCTTAAGCTGTTGTGTGAGGCCAACTTAATTAGTTTTATATATTCTCTAACACACCCTCTCAAGTGAAAGTCATTTAGACTTGAAACTTGTACAGGTCCATTATACCTTGTGCTGAATAATAGATAGGTGGCAAGATTTAAACTCATGACCACTTGGTCACAAAGATTCTGATACCTTATTAAGTGACTATTTCACCGCAATAACTTAAGCTGTTATGTGAGGCCAACTTAATTAGTTTTATATATTCTCTTAACAGTCATATGCTCCTTCTGTGTCTCAACGAAACCAAACTTTCTCTTATCACTATATCTCTTCGTATTCAGCTGCTGCCATTTTCGCGCCTTCTCCTCAAGCCTCGCCTCGGCGTCGGCTGAAGTATCAGACGGAGACTGCGATGCAGCATGCGGGAGCACTGTGTACGAAGGCTGAGAAGGCGGCTGCAGTGAGGGATGACCCGCGGTGCCCGGAGGCACAAGATGAGCATCGGAATTGTTGCTCCACATCGTGCTAACTCCAAACCTACTTCACATACAATTATCAATGCGGATTCTCAGGGTTTCGAGGGAGAAGACCGAATTGAAGTTCGCGGCTTTCTAGTTACTTTGCAGTGCTCCTATCTACCGCTCCGTGGGTGGGAAAAAAATAATAAGAAAATGAGGAAATAGAAGAAGAAAAGAAGTATGTGTGGAGCTTGAGGCTTTATAAAATGGGCATGGCGGTCAGGGTGAGATTGTAACAGGAACTGCCTTTCGGTCTGGATCTGGATTGGGCGGTTAGGGCGAGAGCGAAAGCCTCATTCTGGACTTGAGTCTACTATTTGAAATTGGTCCAAAGAGAACCCAAGTATAAAGAAACATTAAATTACATTTTTACTCCAAAATTGTTTATTTCGCAATAATAGTTGTGATTTCCAAATAAATCTGTATGAGAAGAGAGGAAGGGTAGGAAAATTTTTGGGTTTTTTAATTATTTTAATCTTATGTTTCTAAAAAGACGATTATAAGTAGATAATTAATTATCAGTAACAAATTTATTGGTATATTTATAATAACTTAAATATTTATTTTTTAAAATTTTAATTAGAATTATAAAATTAGATAAAATTTAAAATATAATTTACCCTAAAACAAATCATATACACTCATGTTGCTTTATAATTTCAAAAAAAATTATATTAGAAAATTCTTTAAAAATTTTAAAAATTAATTGTAGGAGACAATTGTCCTATTTTATAAATCTCTCTGTGTAAGAAACAATTACATGGCATCAATTTACAAGAAAATAAATAAATAAATTTGATAATTTTATTAAATTATAATGTTTATATCTTGTTTAAACATTAATAATATACTTATTTTCATACTTTTTAATAATTGATAATTGAACAACAATTAATTACGATTTTAATAAACTTAAGAATAAATAAATCAAATTTGATTTAGTTAAAAATAATAAAATCACTAAATAAAAGATCTGAGTTAATAGCCTGAAATCTTAATAAGAAAATGAATCTTGATCAATACAGACAGGACGTGCATTTGGCCAGTAATAGGAAGACTTGATATCAATATTATATATATAAAGTTAAGATTTCTTATAACTGCTTAAGCAGATTGTGAATATTCGAATTTTTTGATCCATTAAAAAGTTCACATGACAAGAAAATTGTGGAAAGACATTAATGACATCCCGGTGATCGACTTTCGTAAAGTTTGTTACGAAAACAAGCTCGTTTCTGCTTAGACAAGCTTGTTTAACGTTATAGAAGCGAAAACATGTATTTATCTTGTTTTCTTCGATCATTCACTTTTACGTTAGATCCTGGACACGTAATATGCTTGCGTTAATTTTAAATTTGATTTATTTTGACTACAAATACTTGAAATTAAAAAAACTTGTTATTTTATTGATTTATCATATTTTCCTATCATTACTTATTTTAAAACTATAATAGTATTTAATTTATAATTTTAATTATTTTATTGATGAATAATGAATATTGACTTATTATTAATATTTTATTATTATTATTGGTCGGGTCGGCCACGCTGGGCCCGGATCCAGTCAAGACGACCCGAGGGCCGATCGGTCCATTCTCCAAAGATCAA
>JANIJF010000001.1:38864374-38875951 GCA_024520955.1 Erythroxylum bequaertii
GAGCTGTTTCCCTATTTCTATCTTTTGTTGCATGCCTGTTGACAATTTGTGCATGATTATGTTGGCCAATAATGCATGCTGCTGATAAAAACTTGGAATTTTGTCATTCTGCAATTCCTCGTAGCGACGAGCGTCCACACGTCGCGACGAGGCTGGTTATTTTAGTATGTACATCGCGACGTCTGCAATGTTGCACGTCGCGACGTATCCTTTATGCATGAATGATTTTTGCTTAATTCTGTCCAGTCAATCAAACATTTTCTGCACTGTTTTTTTGTGTTGTTGTGTTCAGAGATTTTACTAGTTTCAAATTGATGCATTTGTTTTTGAAAATACCTGTAATGTCATTTGAACACTTAAATCTTATAATTTAATCATTTCAATATTTGTAAGTGAGAACTTACATATTTCTCGAACCATCGAGGAAAGTGTCTTCCAATTTCTTTATTGATATCATCCTATGCTTTTTCGGGCATTAGCTCGTGTAACAATTCCTCGTATAATCTAAAAAAATATTATGTATTTTGGTTATGAATAACACTAAATTTCAAAACCTAAATAATCAATTTCAACTTGCTGCACGAAAGATTGAACCGTTTGACAGTTCAATAAAATGTAACCATGGTCAGCCTCAATTTCTTCCTTTAGTAACATTCTTCTTATTGAACATCCATATGTTCATCCAAGATATGTGAAAATGGATAAGTTACCATTAGCATCACTTGTTCCTCCCCCATCGCCATTATGAGGAACTTTTCTTTCTCTTGTGTGAACATGCGACTCAAAATAATGTGGACAAAATGTACTCGCTTCCTCCACTAAATAAGAATTACATATAGGACCTTCAAATCTAGCTTTGTTTTTGACATTTTTCTTTAACTGATGCAAATACCTATATTAGCGAATAGGGTTATTACAATTTAGTTGTTAAAACATATTATTACTTCAATTATAATCATTTTTGTAGAATTACCTCTCAAACAGATACATTCATCGATATTGAACTAGATTTACTAGTTTAGCCTCGTATGCTAAATGCACAGTTAGATGCTTCATACAGTTAAAGAAGCTTGGAGGAAAAATCCCTTCTAACTTGCACAAAATTACTAGAATTTTCCTTTCTAGTTTTTCCATTTCAGCCAACTTAATTTCAGATGATGTTAAACTTGTAAGAAACAAACTTAATTATGTTATCACTTCCTAAACCTTATTCGGTAGCAACTTCCAAAATGCAATTAGAATTAGCCTTTGCATAAACATATGACAATTATGACTTTTCATCCCAAATAATTTGCACTTCCTCATATCCAAACACCTTGCCAAGTTTGAAACATAACCATCAGGAAACTTTAGACTTTTCAACCATTCACACAATATTTCCTTTTGTTTTTTGTCCAAAGTGTAACATGCTTTCAGATATTTACCGATGCGAAGATCTTTATGTAAATCATTCCTTCTATAAAAAAGTTTCAAATCAGCTCGTGATTTTCCATTGTCTTTTGTCCTCCCTTCAATGTTTATTATGGTATTGAACAAATTGTCAAAAAAAAATTCAATATGCATCACATCTAGATTATGACGTATCAAATTAGTTTTCCATTATGACAAATCCAAAAAGATGCTTCATTTTCTCCAAATAATTTTTTACTAAAGCTTGTATTAACTTCATCAACTTCAAATTCTGTAACTTTCAGTAAGCCTAATTTCTCAATCTCTTGCAATATCTCTTCTCCAGTTTTGTGAGGAGGAGGAGGTGTTTTTTACCATCCTATTTTTAATGAACTTTTGTTTGTTGCGTCTAAATGGATGATCTGGAGGAAGAAATTTCCTGTGGTTATCAAGCAAACATGTTTTACCCCCGCTTGGAAGATAAAACACATCAGAATCATTGCCACAATAAGAATGTCCCTGCTATGTTCTATCTAGACAATATGGAATATGCCGAAAAATCACCAATGGTCCACATTAAAGCTGCTCTCAACACAAAATTTTGTTTCAGAAACACATCATATGTCTCAACACCATATTCCTAAAGATGCTGCAATTCATATATCAATGGCTGTAAGAATACATAAAATTTATGCTTTGGATTTGTAGGCCCTAGCACAATCACTGTCAAGAACATATATGCCTCTTTCGTACACATCCATAAAGGAAAATTATAAGGAGTAATTATGATTAGCCATGATGAATATTGCTGGCCGGATTAGCCAAAAGTTTGGAATCCATCCATCGACTATCCCAACCTAACATTTCAACTTTTAGCTGTAAACTCATAATTGTTGTCACGAAAATGTTTCCATACCAATGCATCTGATGGATGACTCATTATTCCATCTTCCTATTCATGTTTATTATGCCATCTCATATGAGAAGCAGTAACATTAGAAGCATATAGTCTTTAAAGTCTCAAGGTTAGCGGGAAATAATACATCTGCTTCCAGGGTATTAATTTTTGTTTCAAAGAACGCTTTCTAGGCTTGAACCTAGATTGACCACAAAATTTCCACTCTTGTAATTCCACATCATCTCCCAATACAACATACATCCCAATTAACAATCAATCTTTTTAACAATCAATCTTTTTAACAAGCAAACTAAGGCCCCTAATAAGTTTCTTCATATTGTAAAAACTATTAACCATTGTATGATCAGGAGGCAATGATTCATTATACCATCCAATAATTTTATCTGAACTATGATTAGAAATATGCCCTTTAGAATTTATGTTCAATATTCAAGTAGTTGAAGACAATTGAGTCATTGTCTCACAATTTGGCCATAATTCTTAGTCAATTAAGTGTAGTAAGTCAAAAAATGTTTTGCATATAGGTTTGGTTCTTCTTCAAGATTTTCTATATTTTCCTGAAAAGTATAACCAATTGCATCATAAACCATTTGCATGTAAGGATTTTTATTTGCATCCCCATTATTTGTTCCAAATCCAATTCCCCCTTCAAACTCATTTAAGTTTGCTGACGATTGTACTTCATTACCCCTTGAGGTGCTACAAATCAATGGTTCCCCATGTTGTGTTCACTCAAAATAATTTGGAACAAACCCTTTTTTCAGCAAATTTCCATTCACTTCATGACTAGGAAGGAAACGAATGTGTTTGCACTTTTTACATGGACATCTAATCTTTGGACCATCCATATATATAGGTTGAGAACATGCATAATGAATAAAAGCTTCAACTCCCTCAACAAACTCAGGATTAATGAAACCATTAGTTGTTAATCGTCTATACGTCCAAGATCTACGAACATTACTCATTTATGCAAAACTGTTAATTTCAGACGGTGATTCCATAGTTAGTATCCTTCATGTTCCCCAAAGTATACAGAACATCTAAACTTTACACAACATCCCCTAAGTATTAACCAATTGAATTAATCACCTACAATTGATTTCAAAACTATGATAAGTGGCATTGTTTACACCTGTGAATTAAGAAAACAAGTTCTACATCCCCTAAGTATTAACTAATTGAATTAATCACCTACAATTGATTTCAAAACTATGATATGTGACATTGTTTACACATGTGAATTAAGAAATCAAGTTCTCGTTATGACTCCTAGACTCATGGAATTTTTTACCGATAAGCCTCATTGGAGCTGCATCATGAGTTTCCAACCTATATACCATCCTAGGGGTTTATTATGGAAAGAATTGTCTTGTCTATAAAATGTATTAATTTCTTGTGTTAATAATAAGTTTGCATTAATCACATCGAAGTTAAAGTATTATTTGATCGAATTAATCACCTACAATTGATTTCAAAACTATGGTACGTGGTATTGTTTCACTGTTAAGCCTAAATAAATTAATCAAATGATTGTTTTAAAAAAAAAGAAGAGATTGATTTACTAGTCTAATGCCTTCAAGAAATTGACAAAAATCGTAATACTAAAAGAAAAAAAGTGAACATGATTTAAAAAATCAACGACAGTTGCATGTTCTTAATAGCTGAATTCACTAACACAAATAATGTAAAAAGAGAAGCAGAGGCCTCAATACAATGTTATTCCCTTAATCGAGTGGAGCATTGAAATGATGAATTTTGCTAGCCATACATCAACTTTGTTTCTATATAGGGTAGAAATACAAATACTAAAACAATAAGTAATATTTTTACCCTACATTCGAATATCCAACGTATCATTCTTAATCTCTCTAACGTCATATCCAAATTTCTAGCAACTTATCACACAAATTGATGTTCAACTTAGATTAAGAAATCCTCGGAAATAAGTCTTTATATAATACATAATAGATTTATGAAATGTGTACATAATAAAAGTCATTATTTCAAAACTATGTAGAATGGCAATTTAGCAACTACAAAAATGGTAAAATGCTTCCTATATGAAGTTACTAATTGACCATATGAACCTCTAAAAATGCAATAATATCATAGTATGTTTGTTTAACATTCAAACCCCTCCTATATTGATACATAAGCAAAACCATAGTCCTCAATCCATAATGCCATTTGCAAGACAACTCAACCAATATCCTATATTAAAGTTCCTCAAAACCCCCTAAAATCATTCATTTATCAATCCCATCACAAGACAAATATATGTAAAGAAAAATAGAAAAAAAATCCAACCAAAAATAGGGCGAGAACATGAAAGTAAAGAGAACCTAATCAATTCAGAGAGTATCAATGAAATAACCCAGTGACAAAATTCAAATATTTGGAACTATAATTCAAACCCATCCTATATTAATTAATTGATAAACCCAACTTTAAGAATGTAACAACCAAACAAAACTAATAAGAAAATGTATTAATGATAGAGATTAACAATGCTTAAAATTTAAAGCTAATAATTTAGATTAACAATACATAAAATTTAGATTAACAATACTTAAAATTTAAAGCCACAAACCGAATTGTAATTCCACAAACAAGTTTCAGTTGGTGCAGGCCATTTATATTAAAAATGCCACAAGTTCAAATGGGAGGTTCAAACCACAAAAAAATACCCAAATTAAACCAAGTATATAAAAACCTAGTAAATAATAAAACCCACTTACCTCAACCGACACGCAGAATAAGTCACTGAAGCACGTGAAGGAAGAAGATGACAGAGCTAAAGTGAGCTGACGACCAAAGAAGATAACCAAAACAAATAAAAGAAGACAATGACAATCAAAGTAGTACGCAAAACATAGTAACAAACAAAACTCAACGACGTCGTAAAAAACAATCAAAGAATAAAATGTTACCTCAACCGACAATTAAAGGAAGATGATGATGATGACACGTGATGGGTGAGCGACAACGAGGAGAAAAGGATGAGGGATGACGATGACCCATGACGATGAGCGACAAAGAGGAGAAAAGATGGCAAAAACATAGAGGAGAAAATGAGGGGGGAAGATTCGAGATGGGTTTAATCCCAAACGAAAATGACGTCGTTTTTGATTTATTTAAAACGATTAAGCTGAAGTTAACAACGGAGTGCCCAGAACTTCAAAACATCATCGACGAAACATATTACTGTTGGTAAACCCCGTCACTTGATTATTGAACCAAGCACTTTTACGTAAATTTATCGACGGAGCGGTTATATTGTCAGAAATTCACTGACAGAACATAGATTCGTCAGTAAATCCCCGACGCTAGTTTATTGCAGCAAGCGTTCCTGCCTAATTTACTGACGAGTATTACTTTTTCATCGCTATATTCCATTGAAAATTTTATCAGGATATTTTCCCTCCACTTTTACTGACGAAAATTTGTCCATCGTAAAATGAAAATTTTCACTATAGTGTTACCGATAGATATTGATTTTCCATCTTTAATTAGCTACAGTTTTTATTCTGTCAGTAATTTTCCGTCGATAATTTATGATTTTCTTATAGTGTTTTAGTATAGTTGTTGTATGTGCTATTAATGTTTCTTCACTCGTATCCTCGTGAAGGAAGCCACCACTTATTTTAAAGAGGATGAACCAGGCAGATGCAACGAACGTAAACATTATGATCAAACGAAGAAAATAACATATTATGTTAAACTTTTATAATGGAAGCTAATTGATATTTGAAGTCTTTAAATCTTTTTTTGCTTTATTCTTAAAAGTAAATTTGGATGGAAGGGAGGCATGCAAAAACATATGGGATTGCCTCCTACGTATTTTCCTTTCTATAAGTTTCTTTGTGATTCTTTTATATAAATCATAAACTAATATCATCTTTTATATCCATGCATTCTGAAACAAATGGAACACTTATAAGGAAGTTGAATTGACAATGAAGAGCATATGCAATCTTAATTTTATTATGCAAAACAAATATTGTTTTGCTTCTTTTTCCTTAATCATCTTGGTATTGGTTTTGATGATTGAGGGCCTTTTAGATTTTCGTATTTCACCTTATATTTCCATTATATCCTTAATGTTGTCTGAAATTGTACGTGGGATTTGTACCTTGTTTATGTACCAAGTTTCATATTTAAAATTGTTTTAAAAACAAAATACATCAACTTTTGATGTCAATTTCACTCAATACTTTTAGAAAGTTTATAAGCGGCTTATATATTTTTTGAAAAGTCAAAAATTAGTCTTTCTTTTAAGTTATGTCATTGATTCTAATTAATGTGACAATTTTTTAATATATAAGTAACTACGTTATAAGGGATCATACTATTAGAGTTAGAAAATTACATAGTCATAGAGTTAAACAAATTAATTTATCATATTTTCATATCATTAATTATATTAAATATATGACTATATTTAATATGTAATATTAATTTTTTATTAAAATAAAAATTTTATTAAATGAGTATAATTTAAATATAATATTTATTAATTCATTGTGATAATAAATTAAGTCTTTTATTTATTATACTAATAAGCTAAATGACTAAAATTTATTCTAAAAGTTTTATAAATAAAAATAAGTAATTTAATTGATTTATGATACATAGATTTATCATATTTACATGTCATTACTTATATCAAAAAGTATAAAAAAATAACTCGCAATATAGTTATTTTTATTAATAACTAATAATTTATAGTTTAACATGGTAATAATTAAGTCCCTCATTAAACTTTATTTTATTACATATTAATATCAATATTTAACTGCCTAGAGTTTTGAATAAAAGATATATACTTTTTGCAATAGCAAGTAAACAAAAATGACTAGAAGATTTCAATTTAACAAAGGTCTACTATGGTTAAATGCTTCTTGTTTTTTTATCTCTCTTTTGTGCAACATTTTTGTTCAAATTGATGACATATATTTGTTAAGAGCTTGAAAACACGAGAGGTTTTATTCCATCATTTTCCTGCCATGGAGTCTCGAGTCTCGACTACTCGTCAGCTCAAGTATTGTGGATTTACTATTGTGTTCAGTTAACCACAGTATGACTAAAAATGGATGCAAATAACAATAACCCATCTAGATTTACCAGTTTTTTTTTTTGTCTTGAACAATCAAAGGTATGTTAGCAAATAAGCATTTTCTTTTTTCATGGAGCAAGTAAGCTTCCTTTTCTCTCTCCAGATTTCCTATTACATCTTTTGTTTTCTCTTTGTATCCTTCTTGTGCTTTATGGGGTTAGTCTTGAGATTTTCATATCTAGGTTTTGTGTTTTTGGAAGATTGGGGAGGTCAAGATTCATTGGATATGATGGGCTTATTTATGTTGTTAGTAGTATCCATTGTTTCTGCTGATCATAGTAAGTTTCTTTCTATTATATATTAATTATTGTTGGAGGTTCTGAGTTTGTTTCTATTAGGCTTGCCTTTTTTTCTTCTTCTAATTTTTGGTAATCAAACAATAACATTCTTTACAACTAGTCTCTAGCTTTTTAAGTTACTGACTAAAGCTCATTAATTTCTTTAGTTTCACGAGAAATGATGGTTTCTGGTAATAAGGTGTCACTGGTTTGCATTTTTTTATTATTTATTTTTTAATGATTTCTTTTTGTTGATATTCCTTCCTTGAAGTGTGAAGTTTGTCCTATGCATCCATGTTCTTCCACCATTGGCTTCTGTTGTGCTTTTCTAATAATTTATATGCAAAATGAGGTTAGGAGGTTTTGCTTCTTCTTTCTTGTATGTATTGCCTCTGTTAAATAAAAGACCCCCATTTCTAACATAGTTTCATCTCTATTTGTAATTTAGATTTATTCATTAGATGGAAGTTGTTAGTTGCAGTTAGACGGTTGGCAACAATAGAATTATTACATGTTGAATGCTAGACTTGCTTAGTACGTACGTAATGTAAGTTTGGTTTTAAGTTCTTTCCGTAGAAAACAACAGGATGTAAATGTAGATGGAGAGAGAGAGAGAGCATGTTTGTTTTGAAAATACTTATTTTGTTGTTATTATCAAGGCATTTAATAACCCTCTGCAGAAAAAGTTTTTCTTGCATTGGAAACTTATTAAATGTATGATTTCCCTTAATTAGGAATATCACCAACAATGTGTCGCAGCTCATAGGGCAGTCCTTTTACCTGCATGTATAAGACGGGTTGGTGCTCGTTGGTACGTTCTAATGCTCTCCCATCAATCTTTTCCTATTGCTTCCCGTTACTATCTTGCTTCTTTTGTCTTACGCGTCTTCCTATAAAAGACAAGGCTTTTATTTTTTTGGTTATAATGTGTTTTAATCAACATCCTCTAGAAATTTTTCTCTCTTTAGACTCTCTCCTTACCAGACACAAAGACCATTTCTCCTACCACCTTAGAAATTGCTCGGTGAGCTCTTCAACTTTGACGAGAACGTTGTGTGTTTCTACTTGGACCACGTATTATATTGTGCGAGTTTCAACAATTTTTCATGCTCTAACCAATCATACATGTTGTTTTCATGCTGGTATTCTTTGTGCATTATTGAGGCTCACTTCGGTTGGAAAATTATCTATTATTTATCTTAGTTTTATTTTATTACTAGTTTATTATTATTTTATTATTTATTGATTTTTCTTCTTATTATTATTAGTTTTATCAGCATCATCATCATCATTATTATTATTATTGTTGTTGTTGTTGTTGTTGCTATTATTATCAGTTTTTTAAGGACTTCTTAGGATAGTACCTACGGGAAACATGAAAGACACGAGATAAGAGGGATGCCTTTAAATCGAGAGGATGGAATTAGTGCAAGTAGTTCGATGCGTGCAGTATGCAGAAATAAAAAAAGGAGATGACTTTATAAGAATAGGCTCTTGGAACATTGGGACCCTCACGAGGAAGTCCTTGGAATTAGTAGAGATTTTAGATAAGTATAGGATACAAATAGTCTACATTCAGGAGACTAAGTGGTCATGGTTAAAGCAAAGGAGATAGGGGGTTTCAAACTATAGTACTTGAAAAGTACGCGGAAGCAGAATGGGGTAGGTATCTTAATGTTCAAGGAACTTATAAACCGAGTGGTGGGATCACAAGGTCAATGATAGGATTATGGTGGAAAAAATTATTTTTAGTAATGTGGGTTTCAATGTAGTATGTGCTTATGCACCTCAAGCTGGTTTAGACACACAACAAAAACGTTTGTTCTGGGCAACCCGAGATGGGGTGCTTCTACAAATCTCTAATATTAAGCAATTCATCCTAGGAAGTGATTTTAATAGGCATATAGGGATTGTTTCATGCGAATATGTAGGAACTCATGGGGCCTTTGGATACGACACTAGAAATGATAGTGGGAATGCTATATTGGATGTGGCCATAGCGTATGAGTTAGTAATAACAAATTCCTTATTTAAGAAAAAAAGAAATGCACTTGGTGACGTTTCAGAGTAGCACGACGAAGACACAAATTGATTATTTCCTTATCAGGAAAAGAGCCAGATCATAGTGCAAAGATTGCAAAGTGCTTCCAGCCACATGCTTATCAACCCAACCTAAATTGTTAGTTTTGGATCTAGGAATTAAAGGATGGAGGTCATAACAATTTACTAAGCAATGTCGTAAAATTAAATGGTGAAGGCTAAAAAGGGACATGGCGGAACAATTTAGGACTTAAGTTCCATATAATACAACATGGTCTGTGAGTGGGGATGTTAATCGGATGTGGGAGGGAATAGCCCCTGTAGTAAGAGAAACTGCCACAAAACTCCCAAGGATGTCCAAAAGGCAGGGGGCAGGCAGATGGAATTTTGGTGGTGGTTGGACGAGGTCTAGGGGACGGTAAAGGCGAGAAAAAGAGCTTTTAAAGATCTTTTAACAAGTACAACAGAGGCTGAGCGGGAAACTAATAGAGTAAGGTATAGACTGGCAAAACAGAAGGCAAAGAAGACAAGTTCAGTGGCTAAAGGAGAAGCATACGAGACTATGTACAGGGATTTGGATATGTTCAAGGGAGCACAAAAAATTTTCAAGCTAGCACGAGATAGGGCACATAGGACAAAGGATTTCAACCAAGTCTTTTGTATACATGATGAAGTAAGACAAATACTCATAGAGGCCCAAGCCATCAAGAGGAGATGGTAGAGATATTTTTATAGCCTATATAACGAAGACATATTGGTCAACATAAAGTTAGGCGAACCATCTTTGTTGGGGCATTTTCTTAACGGGTACCCATGGGAAAGGGTCACAAGGGGAGAAATTATAAATGTTTTAAGGGGAATAGGGAGCGGAAGGGTCATAGGGCCGGATGAGATCCCTATAGAGGTATGGAAGCGAATAGGAATTGTGGGTATTGAGTGGTTAGTTCAGCTCTTTAATGTGATCCTTGAGTTAGCCAAAATGTTGGATGAATGAAGATTGAGTAGGTTGATCCCCTTATGCAAGGCCAAAGGGGACATCCAACAATGTCACAACTATAGATGCATTAAATTACTAAGTCCAACCATAGAGCTGTAGGAGAAGGTAATTGAAAAGAGAATCCAAAGAGATGCTTCTATATCAGCCAACCAATTTAGATTTATATATGGTAGGCCCACGACAGAATCAATACATCTACTCCGTAGACTAATGGAATACTACAGGGAACGAAAACGGGATTTGCATATAGTTTTTATTGATTTGGAGAAGGCGTATGACAGGGTTCCCAAAGAACTCTTATGGAAGTGTTTAGAGGAAAAGGACATTCCTATGACTTATATCAGCGTAATTAGGGATATGTATAAAGGAGCATTGACTAGCGTAAGGACAATAGGAGGCGACATGGAAGCGTTTTCTATTGGTGTTGGACTACACTAAGGCTCTACCTTAAGCCCTATTTTGTTCACATTAGTGTTAGATGAACTTACCAAACATATTCAAGTAGAGGTGCCTTGGTGTATGTTATTTGCTAACAATAATGTCCTAGTGGATGAGACAAAAGAGGGGGTTAATTTCAAGTTAGAATGTTGGAGGGAAACGTTAAAATTGAAAGGTTTTAGAATGAGTAGGACTAAGATGGAGTATTTAGAATGCAACTTTTCAGGAAGCCAGATGGTACATGAGGCGGTGGTAGCAATTGGTAGTGACGTCATACCACAGAAATCGAGTTTTAAATATCTCGAGTCCATCATTCAGAGAGATGATAATATCGATGACAATATAGTATATCATATTAGATCTAGGCAGGTCAAATAGCGAAGAACATCAGGTGTTT
>JANIJF010000001.1:39269481-39316182 GCA_024520955.1 Erythroxylum bequaertii
TTCGAATTGTCCGAGATGGAGACGGATGCTCCATCTTCCGTCTCCATCTTGCATCTCTTGGTTAACCAAGGGACAAGATCTTTTATCTAATTTTATAATATTTTATTTTGTTTCATAAATCTCAGCCATTTATTTATGTGAATTTTGCATAGGTTTCGTATAAATAAATGCGAGACTCGCATAAATGAATGACTGAGATTCATAGGACAGAATAGGATACTATAAAACCAGACAGAGGATCTGAAATCTGGTTAAAGATCATTTACCAAAAATCTCGCACCATCCTTCGTAGTTTTGCCACCATCATCAAGCCTTTATAATCCGATACTTTTTTACGTGGATTATAATTAATTAATTTTTTATTTTATATAACAACGAAAATAACAACCCAATAGAAGTTCCTTTAAAACTTGAAATTTGAGAAAGTGTAGTAGTATATAACCTTAAGCTTAACTTAGTAGATATCCGTTAGACTTACCTAAAAAATATGTACATATAAACATAATAAAATAATAATAATTAAAAAATAGAAAATAGACATAAAAGGTAATAAATAAGTATAAATATAAATATAAGAAATATAACAAACAACACAATAAATATAGAACAAAATAAATAGTAAATAAATAAATACATAAACAAGAAAAAGGCAAGTAAGTAAATAAATAAACAATCAAACAAGTCATTACAAGAATATATTTAATCTAAGTAAAGAAATAAAATTAGATTAAATGAAGATCTAACAGTCATTAGTTACATTTTTAATTTTTTAATAATTTAGTGTTTTTATCATATCATGTATGCTGTTCCTTACCAAATGCTTGGAACTGATGATAAAGTAGAACTTCATTTTCCATCAACTCTTCAATATTTGTAGGCAAGACATCAACTCTCCAATTTAGTTTGACTAGGTTTTAATTATAAGAAAACCGAAAACAACAAGAAAGTATTATATAAAATATGTAAAATGTATTGCAATTTATAGTTTAAATTTGAATATCAAGTTTAACTTCATTTGCTATAAAAAGTTGTCAAAATACAAAAAAAATTTACAGCATCAAGAAGCTGAGGTAAAAGAACATATAAATATTCAAACTATAAATTAAATTATAGTATCAAATTATGCACAAATCTTTTAGTTCAAGACTAAGTTTTGAAAATGCAAAAACACATATACAGACTCTACAGTTTTGTACATTATAAGATATATTAGATGTATTGAATTTCAACGTTAATTTAAAATAAAAATATATATTTATATATAATAATAATTTCATGACCTAATGTTTTAAAATTTTTAAATAAGATATAAACTTTTTTATACGAACGAATACAAAAATTTTAATATGATATCATAATCAACCTTCTTCATGATCGGCTTTGCACAAATATCTAATTTTATAAATATTTACAAATGTCTAATCTTACCAATTTCATACGTCATATGTCTATTTCTAAATACAAGGAAGATATATTAATTAAGCTAAATTCCTAATCAACTAAGATAGTTTATATACAAAAACTGAATAATTAAAGCATAAGTCTTCCTGTGTTTAATCTAATCTTATTATCCAAATATAAAAATAATCTCCACCAAGAAATTTAAACATGCGCCAGATAAGTAAACAATCTCTCTTTCTCATATCGTGTATTCGATTTTCAGTTAATTCCTTTCTTTCTGTCTTTTATTCAGATTTATTTGTGGAACAGAGTCACACTAAAAACAGAAACTTATGTCTTTTTTGAAAGCCAACCAACCTGCATCCTCAATAATATTTCGGGCTGAAGAAGAACTAGACGTCCTCTCTACCATATTCTTATTAATATATATGTATATATAGTAATTAATAAGTCATTGATATCGAGATTTATGAAATAAGGTAAGTATCTACTATTGACAAGTCTTCAAACTTAATTAGTCTGATGATCGTTAAGAACGGAGGGACCCTTGCGAGTAAAGCTAGGTTTCTTGTGCGTAGCATCATGAACAACTAACCTCTACAAGTTGGATCAACGGTTTCTTGAGTTATGAAGCAAAAGAAGTTGACGGCAAGAAAAGGACAAGGCAGTAGTTACCCAAAGAAGCAAGGCTTCTTGTCAAATGAGTAGCTCCAATGAATGTTGGTACATTATCAGAAATCACTCAAGTTGGTAAGGAAGAGCCTCTCTGGTGCTATAATTCACAGGTTCAAGTCCCAGGATTGAGACCTTCAGGAAGAGGACTTTCAGGAGACTCACTCGTAAATTTCGTGCTAATTAGTTTTAATTCTATTTTGTGCTTCAATTTGTTATTAATTAATTAGATTAAATTTTTATTTGACTTTAGATTATTTAATAAACTAACTTGAAAATATGCAGTTATTGCGTACCCTCTCAAACATTTATTCAATACGACTTTTCACTAGAGTTTATTATAAGTTAACTTAATTCAATGTATTACTTAATTGAAATATTAGTTTTTTAAATAATTCATTCCAAGGACAAAATTAATTCTATTTATGCATTCTTAATACAATTTATGCTAAAATTTATTATTAACTAATTAGGTTGAATTTATTATTTGACTTTAAAATTGCGGTTCACTTAAAAATTATGATTAGTGAATGTTGTATATTTTCAAAAATGTACTTAATAAAGAACAATTATAAATTTTTATTATTGAAAAATTAAAAAAAAAAAAGAAAGACGTGAACAAAATATGTACGTATTTCCTTTCCTTCCAATATTCTACAATTGAACAAGTGGCACAATCTCGCATTCGTTTGATATAATTGTACCTATACATCCGTACCCTTTTTTTTTTTTTTACAAAACCTATACATCCGTACCTAACATACATATTTTTCCAATTCGCATTGATAAATCTTGTCCACACTACACAGCCTAACATGAGAAACTGACCCAAATTTGCACTTTATTCTCTGTACTGTATTCAAGGCGCGCTCTTGTTGGTTGTAGGAGAAAATGACTTAAGAAGAGAAAACTTTTATACAGAACCCAAAAAAAATTAAAATTTCTGAACAGGTCTCTTTGGTTTGGACAGGCCAATTTAGACGTTTAACCTGAAAGAATTCGAACTCAATGACTACATCAACTTGTTTGCTTTCGACTGGATTTTGGTTTTTGATGGGTGCCATTGATCCATATATTTATATCAAGCGCAGCAAAAAATGAAGTACAATGTAACATTTTAAGTATCAATTCTATGCAATGATTGGGTCAGATTTCTTGTTCCTATCAAGCGGATTGGAATATAGTTTAAACGATGGATTAGTTTTAAAAAATAAGACATCTTTTATATAAACCATCTTCAAATGAGTTTAGTCAAACAAAGGTTTGTTGTCTTGTTAAACATTACTCCATTCATTTGAAGAAAAAAAATTGATCGATCGATAAATGCAAATCAATTCTAGAAGACGCAGTCCGTCCCGAGACGCCTCAATTCGGAAACCACTAAAGACGCAAGTTGGAATCTCTTACCAACTGAGCTACTCTACTTTCCCAAGTTCCAAAACTTGGTGCAAATTAATACCTTGGGATCCATTTTAAACGCCAAACAAACCAGATCCCACATTCCGATGTAAACGGTTCCTCTTCCTTTCACCAAATCCAGAAAGACATTTTCGACCTCAAAAGGAAAGTATTCTATGTACTGTACATATGCATTCCACTGAGTCATTGACAGCCCCATCCGTTTGTTTACCTCGTCAATCTCACTTTCCCCTTGACGTCCACAATTCCAAAGATTACAACAACCACCAACCATTAGATAGTACGCTCAAAGAAAGAAATGACCCACCAACATGGGATACATCACACCATGGCATTTTATCCAAATGAAAGGACATTTGACTCATTCCCCAATTACCAGAAACCATCAAATGAAAACAAAAGAGACAGAACTGAACTTAAATATAAATGTAAGCAAGAAGGTAAAATAAAAATAAAAAAGAAAGGTGCCAAAAGGAAGTATTTTTCAGTTGTGAATCTGGCTCCCTTGTTTACTTGCTTATATTTGAATTGTGGCTGACTGATTCAGTTACCGTCACGGTCACGTGCTAGACCCTCGGCCACAGACGCCAATTTCTGAAGATTCAACTTGACAACCGTATCGGTAAACATCCGCGTGTCCTCATCCGTGTTGCCTTGGGGCACATCAACGACATACGATTCCAAAACAACGGTCCAGATCCTGCCGTCGCGTTCGAACTCATGCACAGTGGTGACAGACCGGTAATTCCTGAGCCTATGCTCCCCACCAATTATGCTAAACCCCAAAACATGCCTCTCGTCATCGAGGATGTCCAGCCGCTCGGTGCTGGTGGCTGCGGGCAGCCCGGAGATGACGCTGACGTCGCGGGTCGATCCGACGGCTATGGTGAACCCGGGTCCGACGGAGCAGCTCCTGATGAAGTGCTTGTAGATCTGGGGCTTGTCGAATTGGCGGACTGTGGACCAGACGTACTGGAGGGGGGCGTTGATGCGTTGGCAGAGAAGAGAAGAGCATTTGGAGTGTCCGATTCTGTAGGTGTGGAACTCGGAGATAACGGGGGCTAAGTCGTCAAACTCTTGTTGGGTCAAACCCGGTGGAACCGCGGAGTGATGGTTTGTGTAGATGACGACATGTTCTTGGTCTGGGTCTGGTTCTGTCATTGAGCTCGAGGGCTCTACTTTCTCCATTTCCATGAAATTGTTAAGAGACGGAGAGAGTGGGTGAGATAGAAGAGAGTCGACGAGAAGGGTGTTTGTTTGACATATAATTAATACGAGAGAGAGAGAGTGTGAAAATATTAGTTTATGAAATTTACACAATTGAGCCCAAGAAAAAACAAAAGGTATAATGGCATCGGAGAGATTGGGGCTTGTGGATTGGGCATTCAGGGGGGTGAGTGGGGGCTGACACGACAGCCTGGCATGGCAAAAGCAATTAAGTATAAGCTAAAAAGCAAGTCAGAAAGAAAGGTAGGTCCCACGCCGTACCCCGCCAGGCCAAGGCCTCACTCAACTGTCACCACACCGCCTCTTTAACCATTTATTAATTTCTTAAGCATGAGCAGACGACTGGACTGAACCTTCGAGATAAGGATTCCTTATTTTCTTTTGTTAAATAATATCTTTTCAAAGGCATTAAATTTATATAACACATAAATAAAAGGTCATCAAGATTTTGGTCACCATCATAATGTGAAGTCTTTGATCTTTTTAAATTGTGAACTGTGAATTCACGATCATAATGTGAAGTCATTATACTCATTTTCTTCCTTTTTCAAGCTTTGTTCATAAAGTAGACAACTGCAATATTTCGTCGCAATCATAACGTGAACTTGCCATTTTTGTTTTGGTCTATAAGGAAGATAACTCAAAATGGTCACGACCATAATGTGAAGTTAGTACATACTTTTACATAGGGTTGATGATGGACTAGGCTGTACCTCAGACTCAAATATGAAAGCCAATCTCAATTAAATATATTTTAGTTTATTAATTTTTAATTATTTAAGATTGCAAAAGGTTTAAGATCCTTAATTATTCATTATTTTAATATCATTACAACTAAGTTAAAAATATTAATTTGTGAAAACACCTATGTGATAGATACGTAGTGTTGACATTTGAAGGACTTTATTTCTATAATGGGTGAATTAACTAAAATTTTATAACAAAACATATGTGGCCAAACTGTGTGCACTTAAGCACACGATTCTTGGAAGATAACAGTTTGTAGCAACTGAAAACACTCGACTGTTCGGAAAATCAGAAAACCTACCTACTATCCAAAGCACGGTCATTTAGCAGCCTAAAATCCTCAAGTGTGGCCATCTGTTAGCGGCTCTCTTCTTCCTACTTGTGCAAGTTTTGACATTCTTATTCTTCCCAGGTTTTTGCTTAACAACTTCTGAATCTTTCTTCTCTTGTTCTTTCTCTTTGTTGGATGTTTCTTCCTCCTGAAAATGAAAGAAGCATCATAAAACAACCTATGTTACATTAACGTTGTTTAATGTAATGTCACGATAATGGTTATTTCAGTTGGCCCTGATCACATTTTGTGTTGTTCAATAACATAAGTTACACTCGAGGCGGCGATGATCGGAAAATTAATACCTGAACTTGAGGCTTTTTGGAAAGAACCACATGAGCCTGCAGTTTGTTCGCTTGATTTTGATTATTCTGATAATTGAAAGTTGGGAAGGAGCTCGAAGGCTCGCTTTTGGATCCTTGGCTAGAAGATGCATACCCAGATGTTTGTGATGAAGTACCTGAGGTACTGCTAGCTTCCATCTCCAAGCAAAGCTGCAAAAGAAAACAGAAATCAGACATCTTAGTCACATATCTAGGAAATCAATTTGATTTGACAATCTAGATGGAATTGGAAATTTCACCTTCATCAATCGCTCTATTCAACGTGGATTTTGTTAAGAACACATTTGTTTTGTCAATACTGCCAAAGTTCTTACATGATCTTCCACATTATATAATTTGTATAAGAGAATCACTTTTAAAATAAAATCTTTTTGATATCTTTATTATAAACAATTTGATTAATGAAGAATTGTAATATATGCATGGTGATAAAAAGTTCTTCACCTGAAAAAGCCTACGTTCAAGAGATGTCACGCGATCCATCAACGATCCTTTCAAGTATGTCTCTCTAACTGCTAAATCCAATGGCATACATGGCCTCTCAGTAATTCGGACTCCATTGTTGTTGCTCCATTTTTGCATATTTTGCTTGCCTTCTAAACACTTCGTCTTTAATCACCCAATTAACAATATAATCGCCAAATTAGACTTTCTAATATCAAAGCCTTCTTTCACATGAAGAAATAGAGCAAGGGCTTACCATAAAATCTATGTGATCCAATCTAGAAACAAGAGGCATGGTGGAATTTGATTGCCTTGAAACGTCCATCTCCTGTTACGGATCAAGCTCGGAGCTTTATCTTATCACTAAGGTTGTTTAGTGCTTTAATCTTAGAGCTTCAGTTACACTTTACACTTCTCTTTTTCTTGTTTTTTCTGCTAAGCAATTGAGTATAGTCCTCCGTCCTCATCTCATTGGGTCGTTCGGTTGTTTGTTACAATATATGGCATGCATGCAATGCAATGGACAGAACTGGTCATTCGGATGGTTTGTTACATCACATGGCGATACATATGTCTATATCGCCACATTTCAAGCCAGGATAGACGATAGACTCGTATTCCCTGGAAGGGATTAACCAAATGGAATCAGTGATGACAATTTAGTTTGGGTCAGATGATCCGATTCAATCCAATCCATAGTTAACAGGTAAATCTCAATTTTTAAGGGTTTGGATTCGAGCTCGAGTCAGGGTATTCGGATTCGATAACTTTTTGGATCATCAACATCAACTTCCATATTTAGTCCACTGAAATCTTGCCATTGAAAATTCGATAGCCTCTGCATATAGGCAGTTCTTATTTAAGACATAAATGAAAAGGAAGGTTTCGAAAGTGTTAACATTTTATGGTAAAATCAGTTCTCCAGTTGTTGATATAGCCTATAGGTACAGACTTAAGATCCAAAGCCACATTGACATCGTAACCTAATGATAGGGGAGGATCAAAACTTGCTCTGCTAGTATTATAATTTTAACTTTCAGGTTTTCTGGAAGACTTCAGAACCAACCTGCATGCACAAGTTCTTTTTTGTACATTGATTAGACATATTAGAGGCATTGGAATGAGTTAAATTTCATCATAAAGTCACAAGGACAGCAAATCTGGAAACTGCGAGTAAGAAAACTACAATTTAGTGCTACCATCCTCGAGGGAAATGAATGTAACATGAAAATCTTATACACAAAATTTCGTTAGAGATTAATGTAGAAATTATAATCAGTTTCATTTATTGGTTATTTACATTTACTGCTAAAATTTGTAGTTAAATAGGATTTGCTTTAATTTGAAAGATTTGATATTTATTTGAGCTGTGTTAACAGATTAATTTATGTTTGTGAGTGGTTAGTTTGTGTGTATTAGTGGGTACTTAGTGGATCATAATGGGCCATTGTTTTATGATAGTTTGTTACGGCCTGTCGTGTGTAGAAGAAGGCTGATTCACATTTTGAATACAGTCAGGTTTTCCAGCTCACATTCTTACCTCCTATTTGTTTGATAAAATTTCTCTTATAGCTTTTATTATTTTAATTGGCTTGTTCTCTTACATCTAGTGTCAAGCCACATTCTACTTCTGAATGGTTAATAATTATGCTGGAATAAACCTCCCACAACCTTCAATTCCAATTTGTCACGACATGATGTATGGAGTAACAAAATGAAAACACTTTTTTTATCCTAAGAATTATGATGAGATTGGGCGGAGAATCACTATAACAAAGATGAAGCAACAATAAATAATAATAGAGAACTTCAAAAGAAAGATGGCAAAGCCTTATTTTCATTCAACAAGAAGAGGATGATGCAATTTTTTCCTGCATTGCTACTGCCACGAAGTCAAAAGAAACCTGAGATGCATTGTAGAATGTCTGCCAGAGCAGTACAAAAGTGGTAACTACTAAATTTCAAATTATTCACAGAAAATTTAAAATTTTATTTATAAAAGATGAAGATAGCTTGTCTGAATATACTTCTACCATGATTGGTGTTGTTAATCAAATAAAAAAAATATGGAGAGATTTTGAGTGAGTAGAAAGTAGTCAAGAAAATTTTTAGGAGTTTACCTAAGAAAAATGATCATATTAAAGCTACAATTAAAGAGTCAAAAGATCTACAACTATCAAGTATTAGATGAATTGCAGGGCTCTCTTTATTCTCATGGAGATAGAATGAAGAGATATGGTAATGATTATGTTGAGAACCCTTTTTATAGTAAGATGTAGATTTCACAAGGTAAAAAAGATACCGGTCAATTAGGCAACAAAAGTAACTTTAACAAATTACATGGTGGACACTCCTCAAAAGATAGAAGAGGATGCAAAAGCAGTGGTTGACCCAACAGGAACAACTAGTGGTTTAGAAGCATTGGTAAAGGTAAAAATGAGAGATAAAAGCAATGATATTATTACAAGAAATATGGACATATAGAAAAAAATTTTGCAAGCTTGAAGAAAAACAAGCCAACCTAGCGCAAGAAAAAGTGGAAAATGAAAGTGAGAGTGTCTTTCTTACATGTTTCTCTTCTAAAAAATGTCCTCTAAAAGTTTAATACATCGACATTGGTTGTAGTAATCACTTGACAATTGATTTGTAACTTTTCACAAATTTAGATGAATCTATTACTAGTCATATTGCAATAGGTGATGGAACAATATGCATGGCATAAAGAAAATATACTATAATGTTGAATTCTCTTGGTTTGAATTGTATTCAGAATGTACCGTATGTTCCTGATTTGGATTCAAATTTGTGAAGTGTGGGGCAATTTATAATGGATGGTTGTTTGATTCCTTTTTAAGATTCTACTTGTTATGTGTTTAAGATAAATTAAAGAGAGTCTTGCTTGTCACCATACCCATGACAAAAAATAATATTTTCCTTTACATTGTCGCTTCTAATGAAAAACATGCATTGAAGGCACATTGACTTACAAGAATTGGCTTTGACATCATAGATATAGTCATTTGAGTTTTAGAAATTTAATTCTCATATTAGAAAAGAACTACGTTAGTGGGTTGTCAGTGATTAAACATGTAAATGAGATATGTGAAAGTTCTACAATTGGGAAGCAACATTGCCACTTTTTTTCCGAAAGGACAAGCAAAAAAATCTTCAAAAACCAAAAGAGCTATTTCATACAGATATTTGTAGGCCTATAGGGATACTTTCTCTCAACAACAACAAGTATTCCTTAGTCTTTATTGATAATTTAGTCAAATGAAATGAGTTTATTTTTTTAAAGAAAAATCAGAAGTCTTTTCTATATTGAAGAAATTCAAAACATATATTAAAAAACAAAGTGAGCAGCCAACTTGAGAACAGATTATGGGGGAGAATTTTTCTCTAAGGAATTTCATAAGTTTTGTGATGAATGTGTGATTCATATGCAACTAAAAGCTAGCTACACATTACAAAAAAACATAGTCACGAAAAGGAAGAACCACAACTTTATAAAGATGGGAACAGGTGTGCTAAAATCCAAAACTCTTTCAAACAATTTATGGGCAGAAGCAATTCATACAGCAACCTACATTTTTAATTGATCTCCAATAATAACTTTGCATCAAGAAACACAATTTCAAGCATGATATGGTCAGAAGCCTAAACTAACTCATTTAAAAGTTTTTGATTGTACTGCATTTGTGCACGTTCCACTCTAAAAAGGAGACAAAATTAGATGATAATATGACCATATATATTTTATGGGTTATAATAACAAATTTAAAGGATATCATTTTTATAATCCTCTCACCAAAAAATTAGTAATAAGTCAAGATGTTTTTTTATGAGAAAAATAGTTAGGATTGGAAGAATATGCTTATTTGAAGATAATAAATCCCTTGATTCCCCGCAAGAGAAGAAGATTGAAATGAGAGTTCCAATCTTTTTACACTAAGCTGTTTTCAATCACCTACATCAATAAGAAGCTAAACTAATGTCTCAAACTTGTTCTCACCAAGCTTTTCCTCATCAAATTCGCCACCAAGAAAATAGAGATACTTGTAAGAAATTTATGAAAGCACAAAACAATGTCAGCTTGCTCAAATTGAATAACCAATATGTTTGAAGAAGCAGTAAAGTCCAAGGAATGACATGTAGCAATGGATAAGAAATGAGAGCCTTAGAAAGAAACATGATGTGGGAGTTACTTAATCTTCCAAATGGGAAGGAAGTTGTTGGGAAAAAGTGGGTCTATAAAATCAAGTTCCATGCTGATAGTACTATCGAAAAATACAAACTAAGGCTGGTTGCCATTACGTACATGCAACGAGAAGGCATAGACTTTGAAGAAACTCTCTCTAGTAGCAAGGTATGATACAATAAACATTGTTCTAACTATTGCGCCTCGGGGCTAATATGGAAGAATAGATAAACATTCAATAATTATTTTTAGAAAAGTCCAAGTGAGCCAATTTTGTATGTAAAAACTAGAGGTATGCTTGAAATTCTTATTGTTTGTCTCTATATTGATGATTTGATCTATACCAACAATAATGACGTGTTATTAGATGAGTTTGAAATGACTAATTTAGGGTTGATGAATTTCTTTTTAAGGTTAGAAGTCCAACAATGTGATGCAAGAATTTTTATTTTCTAAGATCAAGTAAATACTAATGATCAAGTAGTTGCAGATTTATTTACCAACTAGTAACATTGAAGAAATTCATGCATTTAAGAAACTTGTTAGTTGTTGGTGGTTTCTACATTAAGGAAGAGTGTTAGAGATTAATGTAGAAATTATAATCTAGTTTTACTTATTTATAATTGGCTTGTTCTCTTACAAAATTTTTGGGCAATCAATTACTTTACCTTCTTTTTCATATTTGATTTGCTTAGAAAGCTCAGAATTCATGGCCTGACCACGTTAATTTTACATGTTTCTTGTCCTTGGAACCGAGGTAGAGTAAAAATAGATTTAGCATTAACGAGTGACAATATTATGATTTCTTACTCCAGACATTTGCAAGTTTACTGGTTGGATGTGCAACAGATCTTAAGACTGACGAAGACCGAGGTTCAGTCCCCGAGTATATCCATCAAATGACAGGGAAAAAGTAACTTTCTTCTTTGTCAAAATCATTAAATCAGAAAGAATATTGATTGATGCAAGTAAATGTTGGTGACTAGGAAATGGTTCTTCAGCAACCAATTCAATAACAGAGATTTGAAGGATATTTGCTGTTTATCTGTTAGCATAGATGTAAGCAATTACCTGAAGGAATTCTTGCTTTGATGATTAGAGATGGTGATATGAATGACTCATAAGCTACTTAGCCCAAACTAGATCTTGTAATTTCATATGCCAAGAAGCATGCTGCATTGGCGGGAATGCTACGAGCCATGGCAGGGCCGAATCCCTTGTATAAACCCTTAGCACGCTCTGAGGCCAGGATCTTCCTAAAAGCATCAATGGAGCCAGAGAACTTGGGATTTTTGAAATCATCAACCTGAATCACACTCTTGATAACATCGGTGGGATAGACTAATAGCCAGAAGGAGCCTCCAGCCAAGCCCCCAGCCAACATCAAAGAGCCCCTTCCGAGCTGAGAAGTGTCCTGGCCTCCTGCAAGCGACTGTTTTAGCAATTCATAGACACCAAACATAATGGCATTTCCAGGAACTTCACGTGCCAATGTGGGAATCAAACCCTTGAAGAGACCCCTTGCTCCACCTTCAGATTTGAGAACATGCCTGGCCACATCCATAGGTCCCCCATACTTCACTGCCACAGAAGCAGATTCTGAACCTCCTAATGCACTTTGTGCTTGCAACCTGTTCTCACAGTGACATGCCAGAAGTCATTTCACAGATTAAATAGGTTCCTATAGTTTCTTTGTCTTGAAGAGAAAAAATATATCGCAGCTTAAGCAATCAATGTAGATTATGAGTTACAGAATTCTCAGTATTGCACAGACTTGGTAAACAACAGACAAATTAAAGAAATAGAAATTTCAACAAGTTCTTCAATTGGTTTTTATTCTCTTGAGAAATTTTGGCCAGAAAAGGTAAATAAAAATGAAAAACAGAAAGCTTTCTGTAAGGACAGAAAAAAAGTGCAGTACACATGTTTAAGTGGTGAACAATTAACTCATAAATCCAAGACTAAATAATAAACAGCATTGGGATTAGCTGTCAATATCAATTTACGGCTCCGCAATCCACAATTTCCAGGTAACAGATAAAATGTACATACCATTTCAAAATAGGTTAAAGAAGAAATTGTCAGATATGGGCTTCCAGATTCATGAACAAGAAACCAATCAATTTCTAAAAGAAGTTGCTAGGGGACACCTCTACAGTTGTGATCATTATACTAACCTGCACTTAATCAATTCAGTTGGGCAAGCTAAAATTGAAACAGCAACTCCAGCCCCTGCTCCACATATGACCTGCTGATTAACAGTAAGTGGGGCACCAGGCTCCGACCTTAATAGTGCCTCCATTTGACCCCTAACTGAGAAAAGGACTGCATTGAAAGCTGCCACAGTGGCAAGTGGGGCCCCCATACCCTTATATAAACCCCTAGGACCTTCAGCCGCTAAAGTCTGCCTTACAGCATCCACCGCACCACTATACTTGGGAGGCTGGCCAGGCAGTGGAACGGGCTGGCTTTGGAGCTTGACCTTGATAGTATCAAAAGGGTGCCCAACTATCAATTGTGCTGCTCCTCCAACTGTACCGGCAGTTAAGTCCTTTGCCACGTCTCCCATCTGCAGAATAAGTTGGAAAAATGAATCCAATTGTTGGAGAATTTCACTAAAAGGTGTTAAAACAGGTTTATATTCTCAGAGATTTAAGGCAAATGATACAAGAGAATAGACTCATTCCCGTTTTTTGGTTGTAAAAAGTTGAGTTATGAAGCAGATGACATGGAAAGAAATACCATCGATAAAAATTTTGATTTGATACGATGTACTAAATTAGACAGGAAGTTAACCGTGTTAGTTTTTCTTCGGCAGCACAAAGGTACGTGGCAGATGAGACATAAGAATGGAAGCTGGGATTATCTCACAATTGCTAGATAAGCAATAATGGATAAAGAGGAATACAAAAATGGAGCAGTAATCAGTTAAAAGTTTTCAGTCAATAGAAGACAAAAGCAAGACTTGCAAAAAACACACACAAAAGGCAACATTTATATGTAAAGAATTCCATCAGAAGCATCCACTAACTGCAATTTGTAAAGTTTTTAGGGATCAGTTGGGGAATAAAGAACAAAATTGGTCCAATAATTCTTTCAACTCATAGGCCCTCCAATCAAGTGATTTCCTTTCTATAAAAGAAATTCCTTTTATGCCTCAAAGTGCTCTTATGCAAAGGTTAACCTTCTACAGAAACTCAAAAGAAAGGTGCAAAACTAACTTAAATATTTTGGGTTTTAAATCTTTTGAAAATCTTTAAAATTATTCATCTTATATTTGTGATTGAATTCTTTAAAGTGTAGCTGCAACACACTGTTAGTTTTATGCAACAACTGATCTCTTCCTCTCCTGTTCTAACCTAACTTATGCATGCACTCAATATCTTTAGTTGCAAGACACGTTTTCCAGAATTGATAGACTTAAGAACATGGGAATTAAATTTGTGGTAGATAAAATAAAAAAACATAGTAATCAAGTCTCAACCATAACTCAACTGAAAAAAGAAATGAATACAGCAACTAATGATTGAAAAGAACAATCATTTTGGTAAAATGTCCACAATCATTGCCAGATCCAAATCCCAAATCTCACATTCGACAAGTTTTTATACCAAATGAGCTGTAAAGCTTTAATGCTATGGAAGGGAAAGCGGAAGACATGATATAGCCCATGGATGCACAACTTGCAAAGTTATAGAAAATGGACAACAAAATAGATAAGTTTAGAGTTCAGTAACCCTGTACACATATCAAATTACTTCGCATAAAAAGAAAGTAGGGTGACCCAGGGCGACCAGTGAAGTTGGAGGAATGGCTTGCTGCATGATGTAGACAGAACGTGAATGTAAGAATTCCAGAGCACTTAATTGCTATTGGCATGTACTAGATTAACTGTTGCAATTCTATACCCTTTTACTCCTCTCCAGATTCCAATGAGCAACACTTCTTCTCCTACTTTTTTCATAAAGTTAGGAACTGCAGTCGATCTTTAACACTTTAATCATGAAGAAACAAATCTAGTTCTAAATGTTTTGTACTCAGATTCTTTACCCAAAAAAGGAAAAAGAAAGGAGACCTTTTCTCTTAAGGCAGCCAGATATCCTGAATACTAGTAATTATACGCATATGCAATAAAAGGCATTAGAGAGATGACAATGGCATAACTTTTCTAGTAATACATAATGTTAGTCAAACATTAAAGTCGTAAAGTTGAACTATGAAGCATCCATATACTAAAATATATGGAGACTATGACATTTCAGGCGTGGTGAAACAATCCACCAAAAACTTTGATGGTAAAAGTTTTAGGACATTGATTCAGCAACTCAAATTGACACGATGTCCACAATATCGTGGAGAAAACAGTAATCACATTGAAAGTTACCAGACTTTAGATTCATTGCTGAAAATGCCGTAAGAAACCGATGAAGTTTTGTATCTAACATCTAAGCAATACACAGAAACTTACCAGAGCCTGATTCTACAAGCACGAAACACAACAAACGAGATGAAACAATGAACGGAAAGTCGGTGACTTTAGGTTTACCCAGATGATATAATCTGAAGAAATAGAAAACTGTTAGATCTAAATTGGATTTGACATACACAAACCAAGGTGTAAGATATGGTAAACTTACCAGATAGAAGGCGAGTACGACCTAGCAAGGGAGAGCATGGTACTACTGCACACCCCGTTTGTCCAGGAAGATGGGAAAAAGAGGTAGACAAGAAATGGAAGGACTTTGGTTGAAAGCAGAGAGATTGGGCTATCAATATATAAGGCAACAAAGAATCTTAACACTAGACCAAGAAGGGAATGATCGCGAGAGATTATAAGAGCCACAAGAGAGTAGATAGATTCAGACAAAACAAAGCCACCCACTCCTACTCCATACCACCAAGAAACAAACTTGGAGAGAGATGTGGCTGTGTTGTGAAGTTTGTGAGAAAAGGTTCGGTTTTTTGTCACGTAAGGACAAAGTCAAACCAACACAGTGATTATTATGAGTCCAACAAACGGGTGTCTATGGCTTTTGCTTTGCACCAACGCATATGAAGCTGCTAGGGGGGAGTAGTTGGTGAATTTTATATAGTGGACGCTGAAGAAAAGATCAAATTTGTGAGCTGCACACTCAAAACTTTGGCTACATTTGATTAGAATACAGTTGGAACATCAAGGCAGAACTCAGAAGCCAAAAGAACATTAGAAATTAGAATCACTGGCTTCAAAAAAAAAAAGACTTTCAAAAAATAATTTGTGAACATTTATTTTTAAATAGTATTTAATTAACATTTTAATGAAAAAAATTAATATCTTAATTTTAATTGTTATTTATTCAAAAATTTTATAAAAATATGCTTATTAATTATATGATTCGTATTTGAAAAGTTTTTTCATATCATAATATTCTGTCTTTGAAATAAAAATATGATAATATGCGAGTATGTTAAAATTAAAAAAGGAATCACATAATATTTTCTTTATCTCCGTGATATTAAGAAAATTATTCATGAGTTTATAATGTAATTTATAATGTCTAATTTCTAATTAAAATTTCATAAAAATTGAAATTTTTAAAATTTTATTCTTAAAAATATTTAAGCTATGCAATCCAAATCTAATTTAAATGAAATAATTTGGTAAAATATAAATGTTTGTAACAATTTAAAAATAATTTAGATTTAAAATTTTTTGTTCAAACATACTAAATTGCATTGGATTAAATAGAAGCTTATTATAATTGGGAATGCAATTATTAGAGTAAAACTAATAAATTTTTGAATTTTAATTGAAGTTTAGATTCATATAACACAGTAAATATATTGCAAGGAATATGATATAAAGTAAAATACTTGTCTTTGTTATTTCTAAAAAAATTTATTGAGCTATATAAATAATATTTTACTAATTTTATTAATTTAGATAGAAAAATATTTTTTCTCTAAAAAAATTATCAATTTTCCTCACTAAGTTATAGGCTATTATCATCATTACTTAATCAAAATTCCATGCACCACCAAAGCCTAGCTATATCAGGTAAATGATCTGCTTCACCATTTTAGCAGGTACAATCACATCTTTTTCTGGGAAAAAGCTCGCACTTTTATCAGAGGTTTAACCCAACATTTCATCAATCAATTCATTTACGAGGTTTTGCTAACTAAAAAGCTAAAAGGTAAAATTTAGATGCTCAAAGCTGAGATCTTTTTTGAGAAATTTCTCTCAATTGTCCTTGTTTCACTTCAAGTTCAGGAAGCAATTTATACAATCCAACCAGAGGTAGAGCCAGATTCAAAGGCATGGCAAGTTCTCTTTTGACTATGCAAAGACATGAAATTTGTTTCCAGTTCCTGATGAACATGCATCAAACACTTACAGCCGCAGATTTTTTGCTATACATTTGATATCCATACTAAGTATTTACAAAGGCACATTGCCCGAATCCTAACAGTTACGCGAGTTACCAAAAAGTGAAAGCGAAGTATCAATGCCATCCCATCCAGGAAACAGCTGCTCTACTTCTGAATCCGTCCTTGACACTTGCTTCTCCTCGGTGAAGGGTAATGCAAGAGAAAGGGAAAGAGATGGTGAGCAATCTCCATTTCCTACGCTTGTCATTGTACCAGAATGCTTATTCTCTTTATCTTAATAGTCCAGAATCTCAGGAAATAGAGTCATTATTCCAGGCTCTCTTGAGCTTCTTCTTTCAGCTGCTGGGAAGATAAAACTCTGGATTGTAGATTGCAACTGTTTCTTATGCCTCGCTGAGACTAACTGCGGAATTGTGTTGACCGCAGACCTATTTTCTACCAAGCCAGAATCTACAGTATATCTTAAGTTATTATATACTCTGCCATCGCCAGATGAGCCAAGGTCATCACATTTAACCATTCCACCGGATTTTCTCATTCTTTTGCATACTAGCTCTTCATCATCCTCAAAGCCATCTACATCACATTCTCGGTTCAAATCAATTTCATGTTTTCTCTTGGAATCTCTTTCCTTTCCCTGCATGAATCAATTAAATATCAGGAGGAGTTAGGTCTGTGGATGTATTTGGCCCAATAGGGTAACATATGGACAGAAAAACTAATATTAACAACAAGAATGTACCTCAAAGCTTGAAGAACATTACCTGGAAATAATGAAGCTCTATAGGTGACTGCTCATTCTTCACCAAAGCATCAGCTGCAATCAGCTGTCTGTCAGATTTTTCATGATCAGAAATCTTACACTGAGGAGAAGGTTCTTCATTCTTGCAAATCTTAGTTTGTCTTTCAGAAGAAAGTGCTGGCAATTCTGGTGCTGTTAAGGAGTGTAATGTATGTGGTTCATCAGACTGCGAATTGGATGTATGCAAAATATCACTCGAGTGCAGAAAAACAGATATGTTCTGAGACCCAGATGGTTCCAGATTCAAGCTAGAAGTACAAGCTGTTTCTCGAAGAACTGCACCCTCTTGGCAATTTATCCTCCTGGCTTTAAAAACACCCCATAGAAACAACAACTTGTTCCATCCTGCAATAAACAAGTTCAGAGAACAAAATCTCAAGTAGGAATCATACGTCTCCTATTCTTGCAGATAACTTTGATGTTCAGATTATGAAGGTCAATTTTTACGTTGGGATTTTTCTGGGAGCAGGTTAGAAGAGAATATTAAAAGCTCGGCTCCATTAACATTTCCTCTGAGACCTAAATCACCTCTAGTCATGCTTTCCAACAAGCCCTTGTAATTTGTCTCATAGCTGCATACGAAGCATATGGAAAGAGTTAAGCAGATTGTTGACTTAACACAGAGAATCGTAATTGACATAAATTCCCCAACCTCTTAAGGTCTTCAGCAAAAAAGTAGAGAGCAATGTTATCTTCCTTGGCCTGGTTTTCCAGGAACTGGGATGGCCACATTGATAAGCGAGGTACTTGCTCCACTAAAATCTTCTGAGGAAACTTTTCCACTACTTCAAGAACTTTAGGTGAAGCAGAAGTGGATAAATGTGCCTGCATGCCGTCAAAGGAACTGAGAGATTCCCTTCTCTGAATTTGAAATCCACCTCTACACAAGATAACAGAGATTCATGATAAGTCACTTAGAGCACTCACTTCCATGAAATTAATATTCTCGGCAGATTAAAATGCCATAAATACAGAAGAAATAAGGACCATACTGCCATATATAGTCAAGCCGTGGAATTGTAGACACCAAAGATGGAATATCTGCTATAAAAAGGTCTTTTCCCGAAGAAAGTTCTCCAGAAGGAAGAGTGGGACTTGAATTATTTACTTTCGGGTGCTCTGCATCCTGAATTACATCGTTGGCGAGCCTGTATTGTTTTTCACTTACAGAATCTCTATGATGGTAACCACTGGCTGATTTTGGTGAGGAACTTGATTTAGCTTGACATTTAGGTCTTGATAATGGAACTAAGCTAGTTTCAACACAAGGTTTAACTATTCTGTCCCCTGAACAAGATGTACGTGCAGCAAATGCTCCAGGTGTTGTAGCTGAAGGACTGTGCAACCTTGATTCAATTTTTGTTACTACAGAGTTTCGCTCCTTTCCTTGTACTGGTCTCTTCAAGTCTTCTATATTTGGATCCCTAAAAGGAAGCTCTCTAACCTTAGAATCACCAGTACTTATAATACGGTTGAAGCTGGCATTGTTGAGTGATTTAGATTTACTGAACACCCTGCTCTTCATATTACCAGTGACAACAGTTCCTTTAGCAAAATTTTGCTTTTCTGCACCATCGTCAACATGTTGGAATTTCAATTTTGAGTCCTCAGAATTAAATGATTTTGACTTGGAAAGACAACCTGCAAGTAAACAACTTAGATCAGAAAAAGGAAAAAAAGGAAGACATGGAGAAAGTAACATTTGTCACTTATAAAAATGAAGTCTGGCATCTTTATAAGAATGCAGCCTCCATACATAAGCTACAATGATTAGTTAGCCCTTATCTCATTCCAACCCAATCCTGGGCCACTGTTGCCAGCCAAACTACCTATCAAGCTTTATGTTATGGTTCCCTTACCCAACTTTTTGAATGAATTGTCCAGATGTGCTCCAGCTTTGATAAAAGATTTGGACGGCTTGGGTGACGGGGCAGATTCCATTACAGCCCTTCTTTTTGTCATAGACATGTCTTCTGCATTACCCAGTGGCCTCTTAACAGGGACGTGATATAAATTTTCAAATTTTCTAACTTTATTTCCATCCGAACTTTTGTTCTTCATTTCCAAATTTTTCTTGTCAGTGTTAGAATTCCCAGCATTTAGTTCAGTTTCAGTCAAGGATGATCCCTTCAACCTAACTGTTTTGTCTTTTTCATACTCATCATGCCTTTGCTTCGCAATTTCGTCCTCCACAATGCATTCTTCACACATCCAATCACCTTCAGGAACTTTATTCAGCTTTCCACGCATGCAATAACTGGAAGACAGATATCAAATGTCACCCAGAAAGGAAATTCATAGACAAACAAACAATATTAATTTCAAAATAAATGAACTGTATGAGACAATCCTAACACAAAAGAAAAAATATGGACCTACATGTGTTCTGCCCCATCATTACACTTGCTACAAGTAGCAAGCATATCCTCCCGACCCACATCTCCACAGATATCACAAACTTTTACCTGTGACAATGAAGCAAGAATGAAATGAGAATATTCCAATTGAAGCAAAAATACAAAGGAAAAAGAACGCTGAAATATAGACATCTTTCATCCATAATGGAAAACAAAGATAAAAGATAACAGACATTAGCAAAAAGTGGATATGTCAGCTTTCTATATTAACAATAAAATGAAGCACCAAACAATCGATTTCGAAACGTGCAAAATCAAGAAGGATCAAGCCATGAATTAGGGATCCTAGAACAATATAATCAGAAAAAATAGTGAATCCAAAAAGAAAATAGTAAGACAATACTAATATTAATTTCCACGATAATGCAACATAACACAAATCAAACAATTTTTTGTTGACAAATGATATTCATTATGCAAGTTCACCAAACAATCAATCTCCATCTCCCAAGCCCAAATTCTAGCTTCACTATGAGCTGCATGTCACAAAAATCAAAACATAGGCTTAATTGTCAATACATTCAGATGCCACATAACATTGAAAACACACAAAACCAGAAACCAAATGCATATATGCCTTACCATGTTGCCTCTCTCTTGTTAGGGCTTAATTATAGATGCTTTTGACCTCTTAACTTTTCTTTCAAGTCATACGTATGCCTCAAATGTAAAATCATACTAAATGAAAGCCATTCAGGAAGTTCTACCTTTGCCAATCATGTCTTTATTTATGTAAATCCTGTTACAAATTATCTATTAACAAAATTAATGGTGATACTAAGTTGCTTAGCCTTTGCAAAGCACTAAAAATTATATATTAACAAAGTTAATGGTCATACTCAGTTGCTTAGTGTTTGCAAAGCACTAAAAATTATTCATTAACAAAATTAATGGTGATACTAAGTTGCTTAGTGCTTGCAAAGCACTAACTGTATGCTGTCCATATTGATTTAACTGAAACATGGATTAATACTAGTAACAAGCAGCAACCAACAAATTAATAGGCACTGAACCTTCCTCTTCTACTATGCCCAATTCACCTCCCTCGTTATCATAGATACATCAGCACAGACCAAGCAGGCTATCCTTATAAATAAACTCTAGCAAAGTCCATTCAAATCCCTAAATATACATGTTATGCTCCTCTCCCGGCTAATTTCATTCATTTTCTGCGGCCCAGGTGTAAATTGAAAGAAAAACCATCTCAGATTTTCAGTCAAAGATTATTCACCTTGACTGTCTATTCATTTGTGCCAAGGAAGAAAGACACAAAATGCTATCTTGGCTGTTGTTTGTTCAATCTTGTCTTTACAAATTTTACTTTTCCCAACGTCAGAAATTGTAGTCACTCAAGTTACACAACATCAAATGTTACAAAGGTTCACTTTTTTCCCCAATTCACATTCTTATCACCTACAAATGGATAACTGGTACTTAGTAAGTTACAACCTTATTCATTTCTACTTTAGCTTCCACAAACTTGTGCTTTTATTTAAATATACAGACATAATGCTCAGAGCTCTTTGAGAGCTCTATTCAATGTGTAGCAAACCTAATAATGATGCCATACACAAGTGCAAGAGGAAAGTATAAGGTCCTGAAGAAGAAATTGAGGTGAATACACTTACTTCGTCCTCCAAATGACCTGATGCATCGCCCTGGTTGACTTGCTGAGTTTGCCAAGCATTTCCATGTGCATTGGATTCATCACCAATACGAAGCTTAAAATTTTCCTTCTCGTGCAAAGATTTATCCAGTTCAGCAGCCACTTCTCCATCATTCACTTCACGTTTTGTTATCTTCATATAGCACTTAACATCCTGCATTTGATCGTGAATCATAAGAGTTTTGGCTCTTGCCAATGGAGGTTCAACTTGTTCCACAGAGCACTCAGAAGGTTCTCCCTGGAACATTCAAAAACACATCAAATTTATTGCATTCTGATTATGCAGAAAATATTATTTGTTGAATTACAGAAAAAGAATCTGGATTAATCACCTTCATCGAACTGGCACCAACAAGAGAATTTTTCTGAGAAGAAATTTCTGATAGGTCTAATTTATTTGAAGTAAAATCAACTGCCTTCGATGATTCTTTATTGAGTTTAATATGGTTTCTCGGGTAACTTTTTTCCATAACATCTACATGTTTTCTACCCACACCGCAGTCAACAGCCTTTTCCGCTGAAAGATAACAATCAACTGAAGCAGAACTATGTTCAACATTTTTTTCTATGTCACTGTTGCTATCAACAGTAACCTTCTCAGAGCATTTTGAACCGCTGATGCAAGATATGTTATCACTAAAAGCCTCCATTTCTTTTGATGTCTGACATTGATTTGAAAAATATCTTTCATGAGATTGAGCTGCTTTGAGATTTGTGGAAGCTGTTTGGAAACCATCGACTTTTACTTCTGTGCATACTGAGATATCAGATGCTCTCGGTGTGTCCTTACTTTCTTCATTTTCAGAGACTGAATCATGACTTGAACATGCACTTGCGTGGTTACTAATTTCACCGCTTAAATGTTGTTTCCGATTATATCCGCTACTTGTACCAGACAAGATATCAGGATCCCCATGAGAGCAAACCTTTTCCCTGGAGGTGTTATCCGAAAGATCTCCATCAGTCTTCCTCCCAACTGGTGATGCCTGCTGTTCAGAAAGCAGAAAAGACGAGCTTGGACTTGCACATGACCCAGATTCTTCCTTCACATGGAGTTTACCACTCGAACAGTGTTGATTTCCAGCTTCTTTAACAGTGTAGTCTGATCGCTGCAATGTGAAAACAACTAAAAGCCATCAGCTAATTAGTAATGAAAAGGAAAAAAGCACTCGGTTGTCAGATGTTAGGGAATTGACTGAGAAAATATGGAAAGAAGTGAGTACAAATTTGAGTTACCAAATTATAAGAGAAATATGATGTTCACAAAAAGAAAAAAAAAAGGAGGATCATCTGATGTATCCACCATACACCGTACAGATTATACTGTTCTAGTAAAGCAAGATTTAACACTGATCCACTTGCCTTACACAAATGTTGACAAAATTAAACAAATGCAACCACAGTGGATACACAAAGAAGATTATCACAGTTAACTTTTCATTGACTTAGAATCCTACAAGATGTAAAATCGTCCATTACAAAAGCAAAAGTGGACCAATTTTGAAGTAATAAATGAAGCACAGGAGAAATGTGCAATGAAGAGCTTTAATCAGAAAATGGGCAATTTATGTCCAATATGCACTCATAAGGGCATCATATTTCGCGACACTATTAAACCATGAGTAAAACTAAACATCTACAGAAACAAAATTTATTGTAACTCGTTTATTAGTATAACCTGTGAAAATCAATATCAGTCCTAAAGTAGGTGAAACGTTTCCAATGCTGGTAAATAATTTTGTCCCATTCAAAACTACCGACTGAAAATGTTCAAGCTCCCCGACAAAATTGAAGTCGCCAACATTTTAAAATGATAAATTTTTATTATATTCTCAGATATGATTCCTCACATGTTTTAAGTAATCAACAAAATAAGGCACCAAAAGAATCAAAATGAAACCATATTTGGAAAAAAAATTCCCACCATATTTAACTCAACAATGTGATCTGCTGCATCTGTCGGTCCTTGCATCCGATGACTGCCGTTCCGTATAGGTGTAATCTATATAGCAATTATAAATTGCAGTAGATACGAATTAGAATTAGATTACCAACACTTGTCATATTTCCATAGCTGGAAGTAACCATTGCAAGACACAAAAGACAATATCTTTCTAAGTTGGTCATTCACATAGATGCAGAGTTGCAAACATACGACTGCAAGAAATAACGAATGACAAAAAACCATAAGAAAGGAATATTATAGATTGTTGATAATACAAGAGGAACTATTGAAGAAACAACTAGTCAAGTAGTAATTTCACGCCGTCCAAATTTCAAAGTTTACGGAAAGTGAAAACTGTACCAGAAACTATAAGACCTCAGTTTACTCTTGTTCACAAATGCAAGATGAATCAAAATCAACAGCATACTGCATCCAACAACTGGAGAACATATCAGAGGTTTGTTGAAGGAAGCATGGAGATATATAACGCGTCATTAAATTAACAATTGAAACATAGACCAAGTTTTCTCAGCATAAAAAAGCGTGGGGAAAAGTTATCCTTAACAACCAAGTAATCAAACAAAGAAAATATAAAAGGAACCCAGAATTTTCTATCAACTGATCCAAATCCAACTCAAAAGAACATATATTTCAATGAACAAAATCAGAAGAACCGATGATCAATAAGAATTCCCTTCTTGGAAGTAGAAACAAGCCAGTGATTATCCACAGAGCAGAGAGAGAGAGTCCAAAACAAAGAACAACCCATAAAAATTCTACCTTTGCATCAAAAACCTCACCACTAGCACCATAAAGCTCCTTCACATTCCTAAACTTCACTTTCTTCATAATAATTCCTAACCCCGCCTCCTCTCAACCCAGAAAAAAACCCCCAAGAACCAAACTTAACCTTTACTTACCTCATATGCCATTTCTCTCTTTCTCTCTCTCTCTATCTATCTGTCTATCTCTCTTTTAACAAGAGTAAAAATTGAAGCCCAAGACAAAATTATTTATAAAATCCAGAAAGGCTTATGAGTAACCCCTCCTTCACTCTGTTTCAAATTCTGTTCTCTGCTTTATATTCTTCTGCACATACACAGAACAGACACAGCTCTCTCTCTCTCTCTATTTGTGTATGTGTGTCTCTCAAATTCTCAAATGGTTGGAAATTAAATTAATAATATAAACAACAAGCAAAGGAATTTGTTGCTTATTTACTAGGTTTCTTTTTTAAGGGAGATTTTTCTTGGGTCAGTCAGGTGGCAATTCCGTGGATTTTGTTGCTGTTTTGAATGGTCATCGATACGTTGATGCGTTGTAGACCGTTGATGGGAAAACTCATAGGGGAATCTGAGTCTGTGAACGGTGCAGATTTGAGTCGCCGGTGGGGTCGTGATGGAGGGTAGTGGGGCCGTTATTTATAGCTGCGGATGCCGTAAGCTAGACTATATAACGTGGCACTGGCATGTGCTTAACAACCAAAATACAGAATTTGTAATTTCATACTTATTTTAGCTTGTAGTTTTTTCTACCCCACTTCAATATTTGCATTTATTGCTTTCTTCTAAATAAAATTATTTTTTAAAAAAATTAATTAATTAATTTAAAAAATTAGGATATTATCATTTTTAAATATATAATGTTAAATTATTATAAGAATTGACACATTATATATTAGTTTATTTAAAACAATCTCTTCAATAAATAGAAATAAAGTTACGATCTTTTCAAATTTTGTATTCTAGTAAATTTCTACCGGGTAATGTCAGATTAAATTAGAATTATTAAAAGAGTAATAAATTTTATTATTGTTAGAATTAAAAAATCATGTCTAAATGTGAAATTCTTATATTACTATTAGAAAATTAATATTAGAAACAGAAATTCTAAAATTATTATTAAAGTTATGTATTTTAGAGTCTCTAAATAAATTGACAAGTAGCTGATAAAAATCCCTCAACTTTCTACATTAGCTCTCCAATCTTTTATTCTTTTTCTCTCAACAAGCCACTACGTGTCACGAGATTGGACCGAGGGAACACGATAGGAGCGAAGCACAGGATAATAACTACCACGAAGGGCGGTTAGGGACGTCACGCATATCCATGGAAATTGTGGCTATAGAGTGCGTGTGCCAAGAAGGATTTTCCACCAAACAACCAATTAAACACAAACACGTGCAAATTGACTTGGCCTGAGTCACAGTTATAAATTGGTAAAAAGTCTTGCGTGTGAGCTTCATCCTAATCGATCTCCATTGGCTAACGCGTGGTGGTGGGGCCCCGGAAAAACGTGAAATGTCTTTTTTTTTAATCAATTACGGAAATAAATGGAATTATTAATAAGAAATTAATTAATTAATTATATATATATATATAATGCTAGATATTTGAGGACAAAAGGTGACTGTCGCAGCTCTTGGAACTTATAAAGTTAATGATGGATTTTGGTCTTTTCCAAGAAGATGAGCTCTAAGACACATACAACGCTAAGGTTGTGGATAATGTATAATGTGGACAACTATCCAACACGCACACACTGTAATTCTCTGTCATCTCGTTCGCCCTTTCTATCTACTTTCAAGGTTTAAATGGTTGCTAATGAAAACTTTGTTCCTTTTTAGTTATTGGGTACAAGTTACGTTCACAAGATCAGCTTATTCTAAATCCTATATAATACTAGTCCTTATATAAATCTTACAACTCTAATCTCCTGGCCCAATCAAAAGTTCACGCAACTTAAATTTATTCAATCCACCCTATTTAAAAATCTTTGAAAAATAGTTTAAGAAAACAATTATATTTATCTTTACCACGTAAAATTATCAATTTTTATTATTTTTAAAATAATTACAAAAGTCGCGTGCTATTAAACCTTTCTTGGTATACATAACAACATGATTTATATTGAATATTATTGTTGTTGTTATAATTACAAAAAATAATGAATTCAATTCTTTCTTTATAAAAAAACCCCGCTTTAAGTGAATTATTTATAATCGTGTGATAACTTAATAACTAAGAATATAAGAAAGTGACTAAACTTGAGTACACTAATTTAATTGATGGATGACATCTTCAACTAAATTACCATGTCTAACCACAAAATTCGCCGTTGAAGGAAGAAAATATGTTTAAAAGTAAAGTTTTAATACATCACTTTACACATATATTCTTTGCATAACTTTTCACTTTTTTCTTGTTTCAAATCACCATTTTTGCTACTTCATTATGATTTTCATCCAAAAATCATGGTTAATCAGTTCTTAGGTTAACTCGTATACGATCCAACCAATGCACTCCCGGTCAACAAATAATCATCTTCTTAAACATATTTTGATGTTTGATTTCTTTAAAAATGCCCTTGATTAATCCACCCAACCAAAGTCAAGCGAATCAACATACTAATAGTCTATGATAATCAAAACTCTAAATTGCTTAACCAAACCTGGTATAATTCAAGTCAAGTCAATCAACATACTAATAGTCTATGATAATCAAAACTCTAAGTTGCTTAACCACACCTAGTATAATAACCTTGACTCATTTAACATGTCACAATCTTTTGGTCAAGTTTAATGGTCTAACACTCAAATTCGAACGTGTAAAGCTTTGAATTGACATGGAAGCAAAGAGATAGTAGTGTTTCTCTTTCTATTACAATTACAATTTGGACTTGAATAGGTGCATATATTACCTTCACTGTAATATTATATATCGAGAAATAGGATTATCTCTGGTCACAATGTGTATATTTAAATAACTAAGATTTTAATATACTCAATTAAAAATAATGACTTCTTCCACACTTTCAATGACATTGAAAATTTAGGGCATTCAAAGATTCGAATCTAATACATGTCCCATCTTCAAATATCGACCATGAGAATTTAAAAAATGATAAATAAAAAGATACTTTTTATTTCATCCACACGTATATTTAATAGACTTGGATGGATAAATTTGTCTTGGAAACAGTCTCCCCTAATACTGAATCATGCTGCTTTGCGTTTTTTTCATTTGATACCTCGTGTCACAACGATCTCATCACTTATTTTATATCTGTTTTGGGCTTCCAGATGTTATGACTACTCATTCCTGTTATTCTCCTTTGCTTCATATCGATTTATTCTGCAAGTGAATTTATGCAAACGGGACACTGTGAGAGAGTAGTGTGATGATTTCTTATTATCTGAACTCACTCTTTTTAGACATTGTAAAACTTTAAAACCGTGTTTCGTTCAAAACAGACTTAAAATGATGAGGATACTGACAAAGCTGGCATATGTCACATCCTGGACAAGAATTGAGTACGTTGAGCATAAACAATGGTGGAGATCGTGACATGACTGCCATATAAAAGGACAACTCCAGTTAGGTGCAACCCTAAAACTGAACTTAGGTTTTGATGTAACTTGCGAGACTCCGGTTTCCGACTGTCTCAAGCACTTCAGCTTCAAACACTTGATTAGAGGAAAGAAAAACCTTCTGAGATGTAATCAATAAAAGTGCGAGTTGGTAAATATAGGTGTTAGGTCAAGATTTGTAGTTCAAGTGTTGATTTATAGGAGATAAAGAATGGGGTGGTCGAATCCATTTACTAGATTACGATAATTTAGTACAATTAGAAGTGTTTTGTCCCTCTAAAAATAATTAAAGTGTTGAAAAGAATTGTAAAATTTATATGAAATTGAGAAAAGTGATTGTGAAGACACTCGTTTTAAATAAATGGCTAATATCTGATTTATGAGTACTTATAAGTTAACAATAACTTAAATATTTGGTTAAATTCTATAATCAACTCATAATAAGTTAACAATAACTTAAATATTTGGTTAAATTCTATAATCAATCTTTTTGAGACAATGAGCTTTCAATTCTAAGGACTCTTAAAAGAAATAATAAAAATAGAATAAAAGTTAAATTCTATATTTCATTTATAAATCATTAGAATTTAAATAATCAAAGATTGTTTATGGGTTAAAATTAGATTAAAAAGAAGAAGATAATTAAAAACATCATCAATATTGGCTAAACTTAAATGGAAATAACAGACCAGGACTAAATCTAGCACTTAAAATTTTAGAAAAGTTTAAGCTATACGTTCAATTACTTCGAGGCCTTGAAGGATATTTAAGCTTTTATGACTCAATCTTGATCGGTTCAACACAACTTCTAATTAACAAGTGGCTTGGAATCAATAATCTCATTCGTGTTTTGTGTAAACAAGCTCAAAAAAGCATTATTGATAGCATTAAGCATGGAAAACCCAATGAGTTCTACTGGATCTCCAGAAGGAACGTGACAGGAGGTTTCAAACAGAAAAATATCAACCAGATATGATTATTAATTGAGTTCGAGCTGTCATGATTGCAAACTCTAAACAGAATGCACTTTCTCCTGTATGTTATAATCATTTGTACCTTTTATATATTTATCTAGTAGGTTATTTTGACAGATTTGTGAACAGATTAAGTGTACCATTGTAACGTGGTTTGTGTACCTTTTGTTATTTTTTAATAATATAATTTCTTTTAATTTTAAAAAAATGTATTTAAAAAACAAGTTTGTTTATTATATAATCTTATAGTTCTTCTCCCCCAAATTCAGACTATTACCCTTTTGACTCCCATGGAGATCTGATCACTACAAAACGTTTAAATGCGGACGAATGCTAAAAGTTAAAACTTACAAGTCTCAAGGTTTGTTAGACTTTGTATATAAATCAAACTAATTCAAAAATTATATAATTATTAATTCATAATTTCAAATTTAAAATTAACTGATGATTTCGACCTAATTAATATTTAAAAATTTTAAAATATCTTTGTTTTTAGTTATTTTTAAAATTATAGCCTTAAGTTTATTATTGCAATTCAAACTTAGGCCAGAAGACTCACGGGGTTGTTACAACTAAACCCCAGCAATAATTAAAACCTATTAGATTAGGAGGAGCTACTACAATTAGATCAGCAAAACTTGAAAGTAGGACTACTTCTATAAACCATTTGCTGGAACTGGAATCTAGTTTCGTAGTGTTCAGTGTCCAAAAGAGATTGTGGGTATACGAATACTGTAGTTCTCAAACAGCACTTTTAAAATAAAACAGACCATGTAATAGAAAAATACTTTATTTGCTTTCACTCATGCACATATCCCAACTCAAAAACTGTTTTTTATATTACAATAAACCAATATTTTGATATTAAATTTTTTTAAAAAAATTCTTAACCGTAAGTTTGGCATTTCCTAATTATTAATTTAATTAGAATCGATATACGGCAGCTGAACTTCATCGGAAGCAGCTATAGCGATTAGCGACACCACCAACGCGGCGGGCTAGGCCGTATCGCTGGTGGTGACAACTACACCATGAAACAAGTTCTCCGTATAATCACGTCGGGGTCTGTTTTTCTAAACTAGTCATGTAACATGTCTCAGATTTCTTTAGTTCTTGTACCTTTTATGTGCGTGTTAGTTACCATTTTCCTAAATACCATTTTCGTTAATATTCTATTTGCTAACTTATCAGTTTTTAGTTCATCAGATTATGGAATGTAGAGTAAAGAAATTGCAAACAATTGAAGTTTTATATGCCTGTATTGTACATGTTTGTATATATAATACCCCCTATAGTATTACTCAAGTAATCAGGAAACAAGAAATTTTAAATTTGATTTTAGACATATTTATAGTTTGACAATCAATGGAATATAAATAAACAAGACATTTTTCAATGTTTCAATATGTGCTTTTATATAAATTCCGAGATGATTGAATTGAAATTTCTCTATTACGTAATTTGTTCGCCATAATTAATTAAATTAAATTTTGATCACTAATCTAACTACTAATGAATAATTTAAATCAAACACAATTTTTTTATTTAATGACAAATGTGTAAATTTTTAGTAAAAAATGAAAATACTTATTTTTTAAAATCCTCGTACCTTCATTATCAGTAATTTGTTCTCATCCGTTGAGATAGTCAAACATATAAATAGTGAATATACATAACATATGTTGAAATCACCCACCACGGCACAATTATGATTTCTCTCTAATTTGCTTGGTCTTTATTTCCCTAGTTTGTATACTCGTGTAGCAGAACTAAACAAATTCTCCATATCCATTTGAAAATTAGCTGATTTTAAAACTGGAAAGCGACTAGTTTGGTGATCTGCTTATCTTAAAATTTAATTTGATGTTCCAATTTAGCTACTACCTCTCTTCTCGTTTTCTGTAGTTAATAACTATACTTAAGCAGATGGATCTGTTTTCGATTGTTAAGGATGAGAAGGTACGATGATTGGCTTATGGCAAACCAAAAAAGTAGCTGGCACGAGAAAATCAAAGGGTTGATGGGTTTGTTTCCAATCCTTCAGAAGATGTTACTGCAGGCAGATGCTGCTTCTGAACAGAAACTGGAACTGTAATGTTCATCCCTTGTGCAGGCAACTGTAAATTTTCTGAAGTAGCTCTAAAGGATTGACCATTGGGTATATTAATGGTCAAGGGAGCCTCAACCATTCCATTATTTGTGTGACTAGAGTCATTAAGTATACCTGAGGCAATCATCACCTGGAAAAAACAGCCATTAACATCAACACATGTGAAATGATTTATACAACAATGGAACATTAGACACCAAAATTTTTTTTCCTGCATTAAGAAAATGGCATGTTTAATTGCCACCAATTATCCAGGAGCATGATGAATTTCAATTTCCCTTGCAAACTATAGATTGGAAATAGTATTAGACTGACAACATACAAAATAATCCAATAATACAAGTTTAGATCCGATTAATGAAAAATGTTCCATGAAATAATTTCTCAAATTTAAATAGCTAGGCTTTCAATATCACCTCAACTATTCCTAGAAAATACTTGTAAAAGGAGGATGACAGTACACAAGTATAAGGGCCACTCAATCTTCATCATTCCTTCAAATTCTCATCATTGATAGACTGAATCTTTCTTTTCATAATAATACTCTTAAAAACTATTTTCTAAGTATGTTTCAACCATTGATGGTTTATGTGAGCTTTCGGGCAAATTTTGACCAAAATTTTAAATTGCAGACTGTGGGTTTTACAATGATTGAGGAAAATTGCAGTAATTACATATAATAATGCAGGCGCAATTGAGGCAAAATATGGTAACAGTCCAGATCACAATCGCAGTATTGAATCTGCAATTTCAAACCATGATTTTAACCAGTTCAGCACCTTGCCACCACATATCAAACTATTACGACAAGTTGCTCTAATAGCCTAATTCCCAATACGAAAATAACCATCAACCATATGGTAAATTCAACCAAATCCCACACCTTGACACATGCTGCAGCCTCTGCAGAAGCTTCGCTAGAAACTTCGGGGAATGCCTCCACTTCATATTCTAAATCACTATCATCATCCTGCAAGACCCAAATTTTAAGTTCAAACAAACATAAAATGATAATCAATACACTAAATCCTCTTAAAAAAGAAGATGAGGAGTAGACCAGAGGCTGAGCTCCATCGTCGAGTTTGTCAGGCAAAGCGTTATGATATGCCAAGTGTCTCCAAAGCATCTGGTACTCTCTTGGATTCGAAATCCCAGTTTTGGTCCTTTTTACTAAAGCATTCCAATCAATTTTCACTCCTTCAAATTGAGCCATTTCTTGTAGCAATGTCAGCACCGTAGTTGCTGCATACCTATGTCACAGAACCCCACCGAACCCATTTACATCAATTACATGAAGAAATGGCAAACACAAAAAAGGAAAAAAAGGAACAAATATGCAACTTTTTAATTGAGAAAGAACCTTTGTAACAGAGTGGAGGTATCCTCTTCACTGATTAAAACCTTCTTAGGATTCTTGGTTTTGTCAATCATTGTGTGGCCTTCAAGAAGAATTGCATAGTAACAACCAGGACCAGCTTCAACAGAAGAAATTAACAAAAATGGAATCAAATCACCCAAAAACCTAGCAAGGTTTTAGGGAGAGAGACCAAAAAGGAAGAGAAAACACAGAGAGAAAAAGCGAGACGTCGCCGGGGTGTGGGGGATTATTAGGACCAATGTCAATAGAAGAACGAAAGCTGGAGAGCGTGAGACCACGCGCGTGACGGTGACTTTCTAGGCGAGGAGAGATAAACGGTGTGGAGAAGAGAGAGAAATGAGGGGAATTGTTGAGCGGTGGAAGCTCAAGGGATATTCGGGTGCATAATGACAAAAATACCCCTAGGAGAGCGACGGTGGAGGTTTAGACGTTTGTTTGGGTTTCGTGATGCAAGAGATGTCTAGGGTAGTGATTGAAAGCGTAGAGTTACAATGATGGTGGCGGAAACACGGGATTCTAATTTCTTCCAAATGCTGTGGAGGGCAAACCAAAGTAAATAGTAGTAACTAATAATAACCCAACTTCAAATCCAAGTGGACAGGACGAGAAGTAAACCCCCAAGCTTGTTGGGGTGATGTTCTTTTTAATGTTTAGTGCATGAGACATTCTTTGGAGTCGTCCAATTACCAATTTTTGTTCGGTGATAATGGATATTCCAACAGAATAATGACTCGAAACTCACTGGATATAACGCTGACTTTTGACGTTAACTAAAATTTATTGAGGCGATCTTAAGGGATTGACTGAAATAATTGAAAGATACAGGAAAGAGTTGCTATCCCGCAATGCAGGCTATCAAAGCAAGACAAGGGCATCTCATCAAATCATCCTTGATCACCAAGGTCCAAGGTTGCATTATAGATCGGCCAGAGACACTTGATGATCTTTAATTCTAGTTCAGATTCATTGGTACTTCAGATGAAAAAACAATCTCTCAAGTGTTCCTTTCAATTTCAGAAGCAAACTAGAGGTTTATTTTTACATGATAATTTACTGAACTACTTAATGGAAATGATACAAAACAACTAAAGAGTCACTTATAAAGTGAGTTTTTTGACATTTTGCAACTAGCTACATGCCATTTTCCTTCAATTTAAGGGCACTGACATCGAGTGAGTAACAAGATCATTCTAATTTGACGAGCAAAATTTGCAAACATAGGACAGACGTTCATTTACATAGTAAACCGAGTTTCAGTTTCCACCATCCTGATCACAGGACACGGATGAATCAGTCAATGGAGCTCCATGAAATGGATTAATAAATTTAATGCTATACTTCTAGACAAAGCTGCTGCTGCTGCAATAAACCTGGGCTTGAACGAGACTTTTAAACCATCACCAAACATCTCTCAGGTATCTTCCGTCCATCTGGAGTTTCTTCACAAACAACTCTGTCTTTGACGAGTCCAAACCTCCCTACAATGCATAGATAAAGATTTGAATGCATGTAAAGAACACACTGCAGTATTAACTGGATATGTCGTCATTCACATGTGCAGTATGCCCAACCTAAGAAAAGGGAGCAGAAAATAGCATATAGAGAGAAAAGGCACAGGTTCTAGAGGATAATAATAATGGAATCCTCCCTTTTATATTCAACCAAAAGAAAATGGCACAGGCTAGCTACATAGATTCTGCTACATAGATTCTGTGTAAGAAGTACAAGGGTGCACCGAAAAGATAATTAAGTTCTATGTGCCTGGTACAATCACTCACACCCAATATGCTATGGAATTGCAAAGGGCATACTAATTGCTAGATGTAATAACAACGGAAACAACAGAATATATATGTTTATGCAGGCTATGATGCATACCTGCTCCTGAACAATAGTGTGCAAAGTTCGATGCACATCTCGAGCCATACCCTTGGCATCACCACAAACATACAAATAACCTCCTTGAGAAATTAAGCTCCAAAGATCTGCTGCCTACACACATTGCATTAGATTGCGATGATTTAGGATTGTATCTTTAATATCATACAAAAGCTACTATTACAGTCAACAAGTTCTTACTTTTTCCACCATCTTATGTTGAACATACTCCTTCTGTGACCCCTCCCTTGAGAATGCAACAATCAGCTCAGATATGACACCTTTTTCCACAAAATTATTAAGCTCATCTTCATATATGAAATCCTACAAGCAACAAATACATATTCAACCCGGATTCGGTATGCACTGTTTCAGGGTACAATGAATTCTTTGAGAGCCAGATCCTCCCTTCCAACACCTTCCCCAAATATTCTTTGAAATTTTGAAAAATGAACAAAAATGAAAACTAACCATTCGTCGATTTCTGCATCCGAAGAATAAGAGAGCAGTACCAAGCTGAACACCATCGTTTTTCAGGGCCATTCTTTCCTGGAAGGATAAACGCCATTTAATATCTTCTGATTAGTATACAACCATTCAGGTTTCTTCTTTTCACAGTGAACAGAAGGAAAAAGAAAAGGAGAAAAAGCAATGCATCAAATAAGCTATTCAAACCTGTAGAAACCCTCTAAAAGGTGCCAACCCAGTACCAGGTCCCACCATAACTATTGGAATTGAAGGATCAGCTGGTAACTTGAAATTGGATGACCTAATAAAAATGGGAGCCCAACTACTGTCACGGCTTTTCTCCAGGGGAACTGCATTCTGAAGTTTGTTTTCAAAGAAGACATTAGTTACCACAAATGCCAAAGTTGTGCGATGAGTAATAGAGCACACAAGGAGAGTAACAAAGACTTTATCAAAAGAGGGTAAGTTTAATAAGCTTGTCTGAGTAAACTGTACTCAAAGCTTAGTCTTTTCACCTTCATCCATGTTGAACACACCCCTTTGTGAATTCTACCAGTAGGTGTAGGGCCATACACTAATGCACATGTCACATGTACTCTACTGGGGGCAAATCTGCATAAGGTAGATTAACAAATAACTACAACTGCTAGAGTACGATAAAACAAAACTGACCAATTGGAAAAAGGCAATCAATCACCTAGGAGAGGATGAGATAGAATAATAACGAGGCTGTAGACGGGGAGCCACTGCGGCAAAAAATACACCAAGGGGAGGCTTTGCTGATGGGAATTCAGCCATTACCTCAAGAAGACTTCTCTGACTTGCCACAACCCACTGAGAGTACTCATCCTAAAGATTGATGCATGATTGAAAACAAGTAAAAACAGAACAGAAACAAAAGGCATAATATTACAACAAACAGGAAAATAGATAACAGTAAAACATCATTCATGAACCTTCCCCTGAGGTGATGACAAAAACTTAAGTCTCTCTGCCTCGCTAGGCTCATTAGCATGAGCAGCCAAAGCAACCAAGGCAGTCTGCACATGAAGCCAGAAATCGTAATTGCAAAAGAAAAGTGAATAAACCTAATATTAGAACCCAGAAACAGATACTAAAATGTGCATGATACTACCTTTCGAGGAGGATTTAGTACGTCAGCATAGCGTGCTAATGCAGTACGAAGTGTACAAGGACCTGGGAAAGGAGGTGGTAACGAGCTTCTTCCCAGTGGTTCACCATCTTCATTGTCAGTGTGAAGAGAAAACACTAAATTTAAAGGATGACCCAACAATTTCCCTATTTCTTCAACTGTTTCATCACAATTCTCAGCATAAACACCAACATGGTCCCCAGTTTCATATCTGAGGCATCATAATGAATAAAGAGAAACCAGTAAACAGACAGTTAAACTTATAACAGTATGAGATTCAATTCATTGTTAAAACAATATAACAAAGAGAACAAACAGTACGATGGCAATTAGAAATTGTATTAGAAAACGAAGACAGAAGCAGCATAACCAACATAAAAGACTGTTAAACTTGGGGACCATCTCTACCCAACCCAATGGTGAACTCTACAAGTTCTAATTCAAGAACAATGAGCACATGCACACACTCCAATATCTAAAGAAAGAGTATATTTCAGTACAAAAGATCAATTTATACAATCAACTGTATCTGCAAGTAATAAAGTTCCATTCATATGAAAGTTTGTTAGACTTAAGGAGTGAAACGCAACGGTTTCTAAGACACATGAGAAGAAGACAAGCCTCTAGGCATTGACAAGACCTAGGATGTGCACGAGAGATCAAGGCTAGCTATCTGATTCACAATATTATCAGATTTTCTCTAATGATATTAGGATTACATGTGTGAATACTATAATTAATTGAAGGCATTAAAATGAGAACTTACGTAATTCCAGCTCCAGAAGTATCAAATTCCAAATGAATACAAGAGCGATCAGACTCTTGTTTGTGGAGCTCTTTTTGAACAGCAACATTAACCCTTCAGAAAAGAAAAGATGAACTAGTTCAGTAACGATAAGTCAGGGTTACCCAATACGTGCACAATGTCCCATACCTGCATGGATGGTGAATATCAAAAATATTATTCCCATTTGCCAAGTGTGAGAATTTATCCTCACAGCGTGTGATAGAAGGATTGTGAATTACTAATCGATATTCAGGTATAGCAGCGGTATATGGAGTTGATACAGTATTCATGTCGTCCTCATCTCTGAGTAACTGGTCCAGCTCAGGCCACAATAGTTCTTTCCTATGAAAAGGAATATTGAACATAATTAATATAGCCATTTCAGAAGAAAGACTATTGTTAAGATTGGCAAGAAACATCTGTTTAAATGCATGTCACAATAGTTCAAATTAATAGTCCTAGGATTTGCACTAGTGCATACCAAGCGGTAAAATCATCCTCAATGCATTGATCATCATCACCAAGACCAACAGGTATGAGACGTTTCGCACCTGTGCGTAAGACGAAAATTCAAAGATGTCAGACAGATTGAATATGCTATCCTTACAGTTGATAATAAGAAACTTGAACATCCCAGCCACCTATTGGTGCACATATATGACCTCACAAAAATGAAAAGTATGATGGGAATGCCAACGAGTCATGTTAGGTTATAGGTTCAACACCTCACAAGTACCAACTTTGGGAAGAAATGCACAAGTTACCAATATAAATAGTAAATAGTAAGTGAATAATGATGCCTGATAATCAATCACCAATAACACTTCCACAAATAGCAATGAAGGTTGCCGATGCCAACAGTTAACACAAAGTGTCACGTCACTTTGACATTCAACATTATGAATACAAAATTAACAAATGCAGACAACCAATACATCTCTACAAACAACTAATAGCTACATACAACCAGATCTTTTCTAAATTTGTTCATCCATTTTAAACTCAAAAGACCACTGTGAAATTGCATTTTTATGCAACAATTTTAGCAATCGTATCAGAAGGAATAAAGATTGAAAAAAATGTCGCACGCAGACAGAAGATTTCTTGTGTCAAACCAACAAGTACACAACAGCAACCATTTAGATAAAAAACATACCTTGTTCACAAAGTTGCTCATCAAGCACCTTAGCTATCTGTTTTGAAAAAGGGTTCCATTAAACTACATAAATCATCATATACACAACTATTCAAAAACTTAAATTGAGATTTACCTTATTAAAATGTTCATACTGACGGTTTCCCAAGCCAAAAACACCATAGGTGAGCTGTTGAAGCCAGGCTTCCTTTTCACTTCCCTGAAATAAGGGCAAAGTCATCTCACATAAAATGCCAACTAAAACAGGCTCAACCACAGTGTGAAGTATTGAAGTTATGGTAATGACACCAACCTCTGTAAACCACTTATAAAATCTTGCAGCATTATCAGTTGGCTCTCCATCTCCATAGCTACAATTTCGGTCACAAATATAATTATTGGGTCATATATTTTTTCCAGATTAAAATACATGATTAGGTATCAGATGCAAAGGTTTATCTTACGTAGCCACCATGAAAAATGTCAATGTCTCTTTCTTCAATTTTTCCTCGTATTGATCATCATCTGCAGCATAATCATCCTAACCCAAATTTTGTATCACCATAAAAACCATATGATTTAACTCCTCAACAAGAAAAATTCTCAAACAATAATTCAGCATGGTGCAACAATACATACCAGGTCGACAACTTTTACAGCAGCTTTCTCATACCTTACCTTGATCTCCTCGCCTAAAGCCTGTTAACAATAGGAAAAGTTAAACCAATGCATATCAAGAACGCATCACGACAATAACAATAAATGGAAACAAAAATATAGCAAAAGATCCTTTTCTAGTTCAAATGGGACCAAATTAATTTATCTATCTTGGAATTGTAACCGTAGTGTCAAAGCAAATGAAGATAGATCCTTACATAGTTAATTATAAAACAATTCTTCTTTCGATTAAAGACCAATACGATACCGGAATCTGGGAAAATATTCACAATTTACGATTGAATCGCCACCAAAAACCGATCCAACTTCTACTTAGAACTTTATAAAGATACCCCCTTGCACAACGAAGAAGAAATGAAGCCCAAAATAAGCGGACTAATCCTCGCTCACTTAACGCCGTACAGCACAGTATCCGCCGCAGACTACAGCGGAATTTCGATTGGTCTATAATAATTATGAACCAAAACTAACATAAAAACATTAGAAAGAAAAAGTATCATGAATCAGAATCTTCTACTGTTACTTGATACTCAAAAGTAAATCCTAGTTGACTGGCTCTGACTTGAAGAAAACAGCAAGTTTCCTTTATCTCTTTTTAAAGTTGGATCAAGTACCAATGCAAAGTCAAAATGCAAATAACAAACAAATCGAGCCAGAAACTGTACCTTAGCGAATCCCTCAGCCGTTCCAGTTTGAGTACCGTAAAAGATAGTGACCCTGGTTTTCCCCGACAAAGCCTCGGCGTCGTCTTCGTCGTCTTTCACTATCAACGACTTGGGGACAACCACTGGCTTCACCTCTCGGCTTCGATCCGACGATCTCTTCAAGAAGAATACAACCAACCCTACTATCACCGCGAACGACGTGGTTAGAGCCACAACCACCGAGTCTGACACGGAACTGGCTATCGACACACCGAGTACGGATTCAACAAATCGGACCAAATCCGAACCGGAACTCATCGTAGCTATTCAATTGAAATTCAAAACTCGCGTTCACACAACGGGGACCGTTCTCCCACTCTTTCTCTCTAGAGGACCCGAAGAGAGTGGGTGAGCGGAGAAAGCAGAGGGAGAGAGGAGAGACGGTAGGGACAAACAGAAGCAATTGTAGCTACGTACGTTTTTCTGGTTTTCTACTTCTGATGTTGGGACCCACTCGAGTACGTAGGAGCTTGGCCACAAAATTTAATTTGCTCTTAATGGTTTCTTCTTCTTTTACCGAAGTTTGATATACAGAGCGTTGACAACTTGCAAGTCTCCAAAGTCCAATGTCCATATTTCTTTTCTTTTTGATTTCTTGGGGTAATTTTTCATATTAGCCATTCATTTTACGCCGGCCGTTTACAGTTGGACACATTGATATACGATTAATTTTTTTAAATTATAAACTTTTATTTTAAAATTTGTAATTAAATTAACTAAAATTGATGAAATAGAATAGACCTTTACCGTAATCATTATCACGTTCAGTCCGAAGTTTCGCAATAAAGCAAGATTTGAGAAGGTCTGATATTACACAGCCTTACTTTTATATAATAGAGAGGTTGTTTCCAGCAAACTCACATGTAGATATGACAATAAAAGAGTGATACATAATAAACAGTAAATAAGTAAAACTAACACGCTAAATCATTATATAAATAAAATTACAATAAATACATAAATAAATAAAATAAAAAATATAACTTTTCTTTTTAAAAAATATTTTAAAATTAAAATATAACGAAATATATTATTTCTTTACCTTTGAACGTTATAAAATTAAAATTATAAGAAAATTATTGGTACTTTTTAAATACATACAACAACAATAATATTTACGAAAAATTCATTGAGACCCAAAATTTGTAAAAATAGAGTAGTATATAGTGTTATCCTTGACTAATAAAGAAACGGTTTCAAATAACTTTTTAAATATATAATATGTCAAATTAAAAGTAAATTTAACTTTAAACATTTTATAGGCGTTTTGACTAAAAAAACAGTATTAAAAACTATTATAATTAACATATTTTTTTATGTATTTACATGTGTTGTACATATAGTATTACTTATTTTTTACATATTTTTATTATTATCTTTTTTATAATTTTGCTTTTTTAATTATTATTACTTTATTATTTTAATATGTATATGTACATTATAATACTTTTTTCTTTTATTTAGATCCATTGAAAATAGTTTTTCTGACTATTAAGGGTAAGGTTGCATATCTCCAATTCTGAATTATGTTTGTATTAACAAACTTGATAAAATTTAGACATGCTATGTATAAAAATTTTATGAAAAATTAACAATAAATTATGAGAAAGTTTGTTTAAATTTAAGTTATATGAATATTTTAAAAATCATTATGAATTCATACCGTTTTTATTTGAGAGCAAAGTTGTATTTTGATTTTTGAATGAACTAAAATTGGAATTAGAATTATAAAAACTTAAAATCTAATTTAAAAAAAGAGTTATTTTGATTTTGTTCGAACTGATAAAAAAAAAGAACTTATTTTGACTTATTATTTGGTGGTTTATATTTTATGTTTTGAAATATTCTAAATAAAATCTTGGCTATTGGATAGAGTAAAATTAGACAGAGGATCTGAATTTTTTTTTCCTGCATTACATTTTGGGTATTATTTGCACCGACTAATTTTCTATTTAATGAAAAATTACTAATGATCATTAATGATTATATTCACTAAATTTTAGAAAAACAAATAATAATACTCTATTTAATTAGATTTTATTTTCTATTTAATTAGACAAATCCTGAAGGAAAAAACCAATGTTTTAAAAACTAGATTGGAAGTTAAATTGGTAAAAAAAAAATTAAGGTTTAAAAAATTCAACCGGTATTAGACAATCATAAAATCAAATAAAATTTAGAATTTTAAAAATAGTTAAAGAATAATACTCCTATTTATCTAAAAATTTAAAGTTTAATTAAAAAAGTAAAGTATTAAATGAAAATTAATTAATTTATTTTAGTTTATAAAAACCGACAAATTAATTAATAAACTGGTAGATTTTTAATAAAAAATTATTAGACTAAATCAATTCAAAAAATTAATCGATTCAAAATTTTTATTATAAAAATAACCGAATTGACTCGATTTTTAAAATATCAAAGAAAAGTAAAATTAGTTGGAAATTTATAATTGGCTATCTTATACGGTTTCGCTTCTTTGGTGTAATTTGAACCCAAAAAAAGAACAAAACGTTCCGTATATCCAATGAACTGCTTTGCGTGTTTAAACTTTAAAAGTGCTCCATCGTCTTGTTATTCTACTCCGCAGTAGTTATCGATGCAACTATCGTAGGGACCATTTGGGTCGTAAACGGCATCGTTTTTTACCGCATTGTTATCTAGTGCCCTTCATTTAAAGTCATTTTCATCAGAAATTGCATTTGGACCACGAGCCAATTTAATTTGATGGTACAATAAAATCTGATATAATGAGATAAGTACATCTTCTTGTTCCATTTATTTAAATTTGTCTCCTCAACTTGCACGATGATGATCCATAGCTAAAGGTCAAAGCAACCAAATCACACATGACGAAATCATAGATTTGGTAGTAGCTATTATGATTGTGTAAATGATGGTTCGATTGTCGGTAAAACCATTAAGAATTTGTGGGAAAGGTAATGTGCCTCACCGTAGGCTTTATAACCTCAGAATGGCCCTTCAAAATAACTAATAAAAATTATATTATGTTGATAAATTATTAAAATAATATTTTTAAATAGATTTTAAACTTTTGTTCAGACTTAAAGTCCAATTAATTCATATTTCTCCAAACAAAATATATGAATTTTGATTCAGCTCTACTCAAATCAAAGGGAAATATTTACACGCTTTGTATATGCGGTGGTTTTACGAAAACTCACAAACTACCGACTCACGCCCATGTGATAGCGTGTTTGTTTATAAGCTTTAAAGTCAAGTTACTATTTTCCGATGTAGGACGAAAGGGAATATTCCCACAAGCCATTTCCAACCATCCCCTATAGCTATAAGTGGCTTGTTCGCAAAAAACATAAACCAATTTTGGGCAATGGAAGGGAGAATACCTCAACGTCAATATCATTTGATTAAATTGATGCATGATGAAATGGGGGCAACAACCCAGTTTATAAAGTGAATTACTCTTCAAATTTAAAAAATACAAGTCAAGACCCTTACAACGCATATCATGTCTTTAGGGACTATTTAGTTTCACTTTTGTTTTTCTGTTGTTGTTTTTAGTTTTTATTTTTTATTTTTGCTTTTTTCCTTAAAAAACGAAAACTTGTTTAGTTGAGATTTGTAATATAAAAACTGAAAACAAAAACCTGTTTAATTGAGATTTCTAATAAAAAATTGAAAACAAAAACATGTTTGGTTTTATTATCCTATTTCTATTTTTTGTAATTATACTCTTATGTGTAATCATTATAATATATTATATTATATTTTTAAATTAATTAATTATCATTATAGCTAAAATTAAACATATGCAAATCAAATATTATTACAAAATTACACATTAATTGTATATAATAAAATTATATAAATTAGGAATTATATTAAGTCGTTCTAATAAATAAAATATGTCCATCATACTATAATTTTTGAAAACATAATAGTATTATCGTTTACAAAAAGAAACATAAATCAATTAGAAATAATATAATCTCTCCACATTTGTCTAGCAATTTCATCTCGCTTCCAAGGCATACTTCGAAGTTGTGCTGGGATGATATTATACTCCACTTGAGAACTTGCATCTTCATTTTCACTTTTCCTAATTTGTTCTTCATTTTCAACACAACTGTCCAAATAATTCTTCTCTTTGTCCATACATTATAATATAATTGTTTATAACACAACAAGCAATAATGATATATTTTTGGTCATAACTTGACATGTTTGAAAGTACGGGGAATCTTACTTTTAGAATATCAAAACATCTTTCAATAACATTTCTTAATGAAGAATGCATGCAGTTAAATAATTCCTATAGACCTTGAGGTCTTCCTCTTCCCCTATAATCTGGCGAATGATATCACTCACCTCGATATGGTGAAAGAAATCCAAGCATATTGGTATAGCCTGAATGAAAAAATAGACCTTACCTACTATATAAAAAATTGTAATATTAACATGAAGTTACTAAAGAAAATTGTAATTGCTATGTTTATTTAAAATAATGTAATACTTGTGGAGACATAAGAAATTAGTTTGGTAGATTTGTTACTATTTTTAAAAGAACTCGAGAATTATTTGCAATGCCTTCCCATCTAGCTATTATATATGTGAAGCATATGTCAAAATGAACAATAACACATAATATTTTAGGTTGGATCGATTCTTTTACCCCCTATACAGTTAATATTTTAGGTTGGATCGATCCTTTTACTCCTATATAGTTAATTGCATATAAGACTTTACAAAAAAAAACTTCGAAATTGTATAGGATGAACATTGAAACCGTTTTGGATTAACTCTAGCTGTCTCACTATGCCTTATAGTCCTAAAGAAAAATGTTACTTCTTCCTGCACAGTCCAATGACTTGGTTTTAAACCAACTAAACTTTTCTACTCATTACGTAAACTCAAGAAGATTGTCTTCACATTATTAAGTTCTCATAAATCGTTATAGGATTCCCATTCAAAAATTTTAATATCTAGTCATCACCTAGTAGAGCAGAAGTTCTAAACGGTTACTTTTGTAAATAAAAATATTTATTCTCTTCCCTAGTTAGAGAAATAATAACTACCTTCATCTTTTCATCTTCAGAATCTGATTCAACATCTAATAAGGAAGTCATATATCTACAATACCAGTATTAAATAATTGATAAAAAAATTATGTCAAAAGGTTTATATAAAAAATTCATACAAAATATGGGTTTAAAAGTATTTAAACCATAGAATAGTTCTTAATATAAAAGTATCAAATTAATAAGAATTTGATATGCAGTAACATAAAAATATAACTAAAGTGACATGATCCAATCTATCTTTCTTACATTTATTATCTTCATAAAAATATCTTGATAAAGTAAAAAATCATATAAAGCCTTTACAACTTTTCCATACTGCACAACCCAATCCATCTAAGGAATTTTAACATTCCATCATTATATTACTCTCTTGATGAATTAATGAAGCTCCAAATTCATTCTTTGCAGTAGATAATGTTTTGGTCAATTTTTTTCTTACGTAAATCATTCTTTTTTTTTAATTGTTTACCAATTATAATCAAGACATCATCTAAAATGTTAGAGTGCATCTTCTTTGCCTTCTTATTCTTAGTATATTTCTTTTTCTTAGATGGAGAACTTATAACTTGATCTCCTTTTTCATTATATGGGCAATATTCATCAACAATAACTCTATGTTCTATTTGATGGAAATTTAGTTGATGCATGTGCATGCAAACCAATTGTAGTAGTATCTCCAAAAATATGACACAAGTCTGAAAACTCCCTACATCCTTTTTTCTTGAATCCATGAGTCATTTCATGCACCTACAATGATGAAAAGGAAATATAAGAACAAATATTATATAATATGATAGATTAATAAACAAAGACAAAATTTACCTTAAATATATTTTTCCAATATTCATTTGCAGCATAACTTCACCAACGAAGGAGATGTAATCAATTCTTGTTCTTTAAGTAAGTTCATAAAATTCTTCAATATAACCCTTAATGCAATATACTTATTCTTCAATTGAACATCAGTATAGTCTTTACTGAATTTTGTTTGAAGACTTATCTTAATATTCTTCCAACCAGAATTGGAAAAGATAATAGTTATTCGATTTCTTTTCTTCACCTTTTCAACCATCAATTAGATTAAATAAATCTTTGAGCTATCATTCTATATCCCATCCTTTTCATTTATTTCCACATAATCATTATAATCATTTATATTGTTAAAAACTTCCATCACTAAATATAATTACTTATAAGTTACAACAATCACAACAAACTTCACAAATAATTAAATGTTAAATATGGTTCAAAAATATCACGAGACAATCATAAATGACAGTAAAAATCATAAACATTTTAAATAATTTTTTAAATCTAGTTATTTACTGTGTGAAATCTAATATAATGTCCTTACATTACAAATTTGATTCTGTTTATGAAGGATTCATATGCTATAAGAGACCTACACCTAAAAACAGGTATGCATACAACCATACCTGTTTTTAGGATCTCTTATATACAACCATGCATATAAGAGATCTATGCCTATTTTAAAAAAATAATCATGAAATATTGTTACTAATTTCAAGCATTCAATCTGCAAAACTTTTATAACTCTAACTCAATTTTACAAAATTTATCCTTAAACGGTATGTAAGAAAGATTATCAACTACGATGATATCTATGAGCAATATAAGAAGTAGATGATGCTTATTTATCATGCAAATACTTGAACACTCTGTCCAAGAGGTTTGTTTTTTAGAAGCATCTTAAAGAATCATATAAAAGCCTATAGCTTTTAAAGAATAGAGGATCTTTGTTAAATTGGTCATAAGTTTTGAGTTTTTTGTTCATGAAGTTGTGTTAAACGTTACCTACTCCCATATTTTTTTAATTAAATTTGTAGAAGTTATAATAATAGCAAGGTTATTGTCTTCCAACTAACTTTTAAAGCTAGAATTTTATTATACTTCCTTATCTTTTAAAGATCCCAAGATGCTTTAATCCATAGTCCTAATCAGTACAGGAATACAGCAAATCACATCTCACTAAAAAAGTGCATACATACATACATACAT
>JANIJF010000001.1:39423602-39436880 GCA_024520955.1 Erythroxylum bequaertii
GTGGTGGTATGAGCTACTGATAGTAAGAATAGTGCCCTACAATTTAAAAGCTCCTACCAAAAAGAGCTCATGAACACTAAATCGCGATCGAACACAATACAAGTGGGAAAACTGTATTGTTAATCTAACAATAAGTTTTACAAAAATTTATGCTACTTAACACGCAGTGAATTGTGACCCAAAAGGAGAAAAATGAGCCTATTTTGAGAGTCTATCAACATCGAACGTAATAGTAGTCTTACTAATAGACGGAGGAAGATGCATAATGAAATCCATTGAGACAAACTCCCAAATTAATCGGGGAATGGGAAGAGGTTGGAGAAGTCCTTGGGGTGGGGTGTTGAACAGTTTAGTTATCTAGCACACTGAACATTGTGCTATAAAATCCTTCACTGACTGTCGCACGTTGGGCCAATAGAAGACAGAGGATATGCGAACTAGTGTTCTATGAATTCCTGCATGTCCTCTTCTGGATGTATTGTGGAACTCGGTCAAAATTAAAGGTTGGACTGCTAACTCCTTAGGAACTACCACTTGGTTTTTATAATATAAAAGCCCATCTCGAACTTTGTAATAAGAAAATTCAGTAGGACGTTGTAGAGTCAATTGCACCCTTTGGGTTGAAGGAGGATGATGCTTATAGAATTCCCACAGGGCACGTCAAAGAGCTATTATAATCTTGAAAATTGTTTGCATTTAATAGAGGATAGTAGGGGGTAGCCGTGATAGTGCATCGGCTAACCCATTCTCTATGCTTGGTCCATACACAATTTCAAAGTCATATACCCCCATCAATTTTGTAATCCATCACTGATTTTCAGGGATTTGTATAGTTTAGTTGATCATGGATTTCAAATTTTGATGGTCAATTTGTATGTAAAATTGCAGCCAAGCAACTGTTGCCTCCATTTATGAATGGATTTAGTGATGGCAAATATGTCCCTTACATAGGTAGATGCAATTTGGAGACTAGGAGGGAACTCTTTACTAAAGTAGGTGATCGGATGTCCTTGTTAGGTAAGGACTGCGCCAATGTCACACCCTGATGCATCAGTTTGTATGAGAAATGAATCTATAAAATTTGGAAGTGCAAACACTGGGATGATTGTAAGTGCCTGCTTTAAGGAATTAAATGTTGCGGTTGCCTTTGGATTCCACACAAAAGCATCTTCCATCTGGAATTGGTTGAGGGGAGCAACTATGGAGGAATATCTAGCCAAAAAACGGCAGCAGTAGCCAGTGATGCCGAGAAAATCGGGAAGGCTTTTTACTAAATTTGGAAGGGGCCACTGCTAAATTACCTGGACCTTGTCAAGATCCACAGCCTCACCTGTTGTTGAGACACTATGACCCAAATATCCAAGTTCTGTAAAACCAATTTCACATTTGGACAACTTAGCAAATAAAGAGTGAGATTGGGGAGTAAGAAATAATACCTGTAGGCTCTGTTTTAAAAACCGGACCGAATCAGCCGGTCTGATCGGTTCGACCAGTGACCGGTCGACTATCCGATCGGGTTCAACCTAAAAAATTAATTTTTAATTGACCCAGTTTGAACCGGTCAATTGATCGGTCGAATCGGTCCGGTCCGAGATTCTAATCAAGCTCCAATTCAACTGGAAATTTCCCCCAAATTTCCATATTCACAACAAAATGACATTAACCCTAATCAAGCTCCAATTCAACCTACCTATGGCTCATATAGGTTAGAAAGCTCAACACCTAGCTTAGAAACCCAAAAATCCCATGAATCTCACCATCTTCTTCTTCCCCCAAACATTCCCAACACAAACCCCTTTCTCTCTCTAGGATTTCTTCATCACAACAAAACCATAACCCATTTCCTTTTACTAAAGTAAGAAGAAGATGAAAACTTACCTTGAAAGCCTTGAATCTTCCTCTTTCCACGAAAATTTCCTCCTTTTCCCCTAGCTTTTTCGGTTTTCTTCTTCTTCTTCTCTCCTCCCTCACGTTTTCTCTCTCTTCTTCTCCTCCTTTGGCAACCCACGACACTCTCCTCTCTTCTTTTAAATTTTTGCCTTTTTATTCCTCCTATTCTTCCTATTATACCCCTCCTTCACTTGGCCTTTCCAAAATTACCCTTATTTTGTCCTATATGGCTCTAACCCCTTCAAACCACTTAAACCAACTTAATTCTCACTTAATCCTAACACTTCTTTAAATTTCAATTTCTAGTCCTTCCCTCAATTCTAATTAATGACCCAATTCTAAAATAAAATAAAATAAATCAACCAACAAATAAACATAAATAACCAATTCAGCAATTCTAAGAAATTCAAAAAATCCAAGACCCAACACTCTGCTTGATCAAATCAAGGAGTTTGACACGTGCTAGTCTATCCCAATTAACGATGTCCTGTCTCATTAATCTTATAACTAGGGATAATTTAGATACTAACATAATTGCACATGATAGGAATCTCAGTAGTATGATCATATCATGATTTCCATTAATGTTATGTCATATATTTTGGACTTCATTAATTTTCTTATATATCAATATCAATTTATAAATAATGAACACCAAATTAATGAAATATGCCTTTCTTTATTATTGAAAGTAAAGTTTTTACATAACTTTGTACAAAGCACGCTAAAGGTGAATGCCTTTAGGGCCCTACTCTAACAACTAATACTATAAAATGCATCATTTAATCAACAGAAAGAATTTTCATATAAGTAACTATTTTTGTAGGTTTATAATTGTCACGGTATAAAAATATAGTAATTATTTAGATACTAATATGTTACTAGTAGGTCTATTAAAGGCTCAACGAGATAAGCTAAAGACTGATGTTAAGTACTATGCATGGGAGGACCCATATTTATATAAACATTGCTTTGATAAGGTAATTCATAGTTGTGTATTTGAAAATGAAATCTCATCCATTTTACCATTCATATGCTTGCGAAGGACATTTTGGTGCAAAACAAACAATAAGAAAATTTTTTTAAATGTGGTTTCTTTTGGCCTTTGTTGTTTCATGATGCTTACTTGTTTTGTAAAAATTATGAGCAGTGTCAAAGAACAAGCAATATTACCTAAAGGAATGAGATGCCATAAACTCTAATTTTGGATTGTGAAATTTGTTACACTTGGGGCATTAATTTTAAAGGAAAAATTCCTTCTTTTAGTTTTATCAATATTTTATTAGCTGTTGATTGGTTGTCAAAGTTAGTGGAAGCAAAGACCACTTGAATTGATGATTCCAAAGTGGTTAAAGGTTTTCCTAAATCTGACATTTTCTATATCGATATTTTGCAAGCTTTAATTAGCGATTAAGGCAAGCATTTTTGCAACCAAACATTGGAGGCATCCTCGAAGAAATATAGAGTGAATTATAAGATTGATTCATACCATTCATAAAAAAGTGGTTAAGATGAAGTTTTAAAATGAGAAAACTAAATCATTCACAAGAAAAATGGTTGGACTGATAACGAAAAAAAACTAAATTTTGTGACTGGAAGACTTGCTTTAGAAGTACCAGATAACTTACAAGATACCAATTAGCATGTCACCCTACGAGTTAGTGTTTGGTAAGGCTTGCACCTCCCAATTGAATTGGAACATAAGGCATTTTGGGTTATTTAGTAATGCAAGATTAGTTTTGGTGAATATGAAAATCATAGAAACTTGGTAGGAAATTAAGGAGATCCATAGCAAATCTTATAAAAATCCAAGAATTTATAAAGAAAGAAGAAAAGTTTTCCATTACAAATTTATTGCTCAAAAAAATTTCATTGGGCTGAAGGTTCTACTTTTTCATTTAAAGCTCTAATTATTTCTAGGTAAGTTACGATCCTATTGGATTGGGTCTTTCGTTCCATATGATGCAACTGAAATCCAAAGCATGTTGACCTTATTATGAGAATGTGAACATTGCAACATTGGAGGAAATGGATTTAACTGGTTCAATTTATTCAGATGAATGAATAACTATACTATTAAGCTAACAATGTTAAACAACAACACTTATAGGAAGTAACCCAAACTTTAAATCCCATTCGGTCAACTCTAGCATCATGCAATCACACCAATTCCAACTAATGCCCTCACTAAATTCCTGACCCCAAACAAAGATAAAAATAGGGAAGTTTCTTCTTCTTCTCTCTTTCATTTCGTGTTTTTTCTATTTTTTGTGTTGTACTACTAAACATTGGGAACAATGTTTTAAATAGGTTTATGGTGGAGATATTTTGCCTTATTCTTATTTTATGGAATTTTCAGCATTTTGGGTGCTATTTGAACACTTTCTCTTTTGTGCCTAATGGTTTTGGAAGTTGATGAAATAAGATGTGTCAAAGAAATTTTACTAAACTTTTTTGAATGAGTTGAACTATATGTGTGAATTTTCACTAAAACTAATTAATATGAAGGTTAAACACATTGATAATTTGAAACAACTAGGGTATGCACTTAGACAAAGTGAAATAGTTAATTGATGAAGTATTGCATGATGATTAGTTGAATTTTTTTGAAATCTATAAGCATTTGAGCCTTAAAGGATAGAAACATCTTATTTATATCCATTTTCCTCTGTTATGTGATTCTCTATAATTTGGATACCTTTGTAATTGGTATTGAACCAACTTGAATTGATCTGATGCATGTGAGCTTGAATATGATAAAGGCATTCCTTGTTTCATCTATTTAACTTAAAAAGTTACCTTAATTATCCATAGTTTAGCCTCTTTAAAATCCCTTCTTTTTATTTTTAACCCATATCATAAACCTAGCCTATAATATATCCTATCACCCAACTACACATTTTAATAACATATCCTATCATGTTTTGCATTGATGATTTATTTTCTGCTATTAGAAAAAGAGAGAGAAAAAATAAAAATATCAAAATGAGAATTTAAATTGATAGTCAGGCACTTGGTTATGGTCAGATTCTATTCTTAGCCCCTACATTTTGTTTGAATGTCTTATTAAATATGTGTGGTTTTAGCCCATAATAGTTCTTTTGCAATCCTTAACCCAAACCCTATTATAACCAATTAATAAATTCCTTTTGACTCGTGCCTTTAAGTGTTCATATTGAGAGATATTTAATGTATGTACAAGTTTATAATAGTGTATTCCTTGTGAAAATAGTTTGAGAGTAAACATTTGGGCCTTAATACTTATGTGATAGAGTAAACACCATGAATAAATTCACCAAGGCTTTTTGCATAGTTTGATTGAGATTAAATCTATTCATATATTTTCTAATAAAAATCAAATTTGATGTGTATTAATGCTTAACTTTTTTTTTTCTAAGTTTTGAGGAGTCTGCATGGTTTAATCTTATAAGAAATGGTTTAGTAAAAACTATTTGGCTATTTTGTTTTGCAAATTTTTAATTTACTTAGGGTTAAGCAAGAATTAAGTGTAGGGGAATTTGATGTGTCACAACTTTTCTTAATTTTTGGCATTTAATCCTCTATAATTTTGTCTTAACGTGTTCAAATTTAGCTTTTCTGTTTATTTTTGTAGGAAAGGAGTTAAAATGCTATTTGATTGAAAAAATGATTGGCCTTTAAATCAAATTCAAAATTTTGAAATGAAGGGGAAATATTAGTAATAATCAAGGGAGAATCAAGAACATTTGGGCTAACATATCGTTTTAAATAGCAGACTTAGATCAAAATATTGGAACTAATTTGAAAATATGGTGAAATATTTTGACGTGATCCTAGGCATGGGCAAGATCAGTGAAAATTATAACTTTCAAAATTCAAATTTGCAACAAATTTGTTTAAATTTGTTTGAACCTTATCTTAGCCAAATATTGCTGGAAATCATTCAAGTTATATTTATAGAATCCAATAATCACAACAAAAAGATGTCTACATCATCAAACATGGGATTATAGTGGCTATAAATAGGGCCAAAGGGAAAGAGGAGTGATCATCCCACGTTTCATCTACATTTTCTAGCTTTCCACAAAGTTTTCTTTTCTTCTCATTTGTAGACATTAGAGTAGCTTTTCCTTATTTAAAGTTAGTAGTAGTTATAACTATTGTTGAATTAATCTTCTGTATCTTAGTTGAAGGAAGTAGAAGCCTTTGAAACTTTGTAAATTGGGTGATAATTGGGTCTTATTGTTAAATGTTCCATTCATTCATATATTAATTGAAATGAACATCTGTTAGATTAAATGTTGAATATGAAAAGGTTCAATTCTTTTAATCTTTGTAACAACTAAGAATGTTTAATTTATTGTGTGAAAAATTATTAACTTTTAAGAAAAGCATTCAAATAGATTAAATGCAACTACAGATGTTGTGTTATCTTGCTTCAGTGATCTTTCTTTTCTTAAAGTTGTTGTTTAATTAAAATTTGGATCATATCTAAGGTTGTTAAATAAAAGGTTTAATTGAATTACTTGTTTTTTATTAACTAATCTTATGAAAAGATAGATATTTAATGTCACGTCAAATATATGATTGATTTGAAATAATTATTTTTATATCGATGATCATTCATAGTTTAATAGTAAAAGCAACAATAAATTGAGATTTGTTTTTATTGATAATTCTCTTTTTATTATTCATAAAAATTTTACAATATTACAACCCCATTTCGTTAAATAACTCTTTTATAACAAATGATAGACTAGAATTCCTCATGGGATGATTATTACTTTTCTATACTATATTTGTTTTATTACAAAAAATTAGGATTTAGTTTAGGGTGCAGACGACAGCACCACCAGTGTGCAATTGAAAAATGAAACGACTAAATGTTGTAAACTATTCTCACATAATCTGAAGGAAGCTTTACACCAAGCAAATTACAAGGTTACCTTTATATAATGAAAATTATGCAATCTAGACATGGTAATAGGTGGGAAGACTTATTTTGAGAAGCTTTTTTTCATAATGAACTTCCTTTTTCACCCTTACAATTTGTGAATTACAATAAAGAACATTGGTTAACTATACCGGCATGTAGCAATCCCTATCTTCCGAAATGGTGGCTTTAGCTTTTATACATAATAATATAATTGAACACATAGTTGTGTAGTTTAGTGTTTAACCAAACATTAATTTTGCACTGCTTTGTACATGATTTTGTAATAGAATGTGGCCTTCATATTGTTCGGTAATAAAAGATTAAAAAATACGTTAGACCACAAGAGCATGAAAATAATTATGTACAACCTAATTATAAAACAGCATGATTTTGTACAATGGTGTGTGTTAATTTGTGTATTAAATATTTATTCTTTCAATTTTCATACCAAGAACACGATTCAAAACATGATTGTGTACTTAATAGTGTTGCTCGAATCTTTTAATAGACATTGATTAATGATTGATAATATATATATATATATCAATGTATATATTTAACATTTATTCCTTTAAATTTTCAAATGACAAAATGGTTTACATTATTTTTATATAGTTAGCAATGTTAAATATAACCTTTAATAGACATATTATTATGTATGGATGTGTACTAGTTTGTTTCCTCCATCTTTAAACTTTGCATTATTTTAACTCGATAATGTAAAGCACACTTGTTACACCTTTTATACAAAATTATCATGTGAAATTTAATCACTTCTAGCATAGTTTGTATTGAGACATGCTATCTTAATATTATAGTGATGATATTCTCATTTTAAACTAAACATATAACATGCCTACTGTAGGTGTTGGTATTTTTTAAAATATAAGTGTGGTATTGGATGTATAAATTTCTTGTATAGTTTTAACTAAGGCATTGTATTCTTTGTACTGAGTGATGGTATTTTCATTTAAAGCTGAATATGTGAATTATCAATTATCGAAGGTGGTATATATATTTTTAATAAGTTTGGCATTGGGTGCATGAAACTCTAGTAAACTTTTAACAGAAACATGATATTCTCTATATTGAATTAATGATAGGTTTCCTATTTTAAGGTGAATGTGTGGCTGCTCTATTTATGGGTGCTTTTTAAACATAAGCTAGATAATGGATGTATGATGGTGATACGTGCTTAATTTTTTTATATTTTTAGGTTTATATTTAGTGCATTTGCTTGTTTATTTAAGAGTTTTTATTTGATACTTAATTGGTTCATATCTTTTAGGTTGTATTTCACTTATTTAGAGTAAAAGAAACTAATTTTAACAAGCTAAGGAGATTTAAAGTTAATTTGATCAAGTTTTAAAGCTGAATGAAAAGTAACATGACCAAGTACACAACTATGTACTTGTTCTTGTTCTTTATTATTTCTAAATTTCAAGCAAAATTTCTATGTTTCGCACGAAGATAATTGTTTTTAAAGTTCTAGAGAGTTATATGGTGATGAGCACGCCTGTGTTTGAGTAATATATGTTTGTGTACTTGCCTATGTTCAGATTTTGAGCTCGTGTTTATGCATATGTTTGGTTCATATTAGGATTTCATGCTTTTTTAAGTGCAAGGCCAAAAACATGGTTGTGTTTACTCATGTAACACCCAAAAACCTAATTTTTGAACTATAAAAAGCAAAAATAAAGGGCAAAACAAAAATAAAGCTTAAGAGGCATAATTAGAGGCCCCAGAATGGCAGAAAGAAAGAAGAATAAGCAAGGAAACATATTTAGAGTGGATTTCCACTAGTCTAAAGTTAACTTCAAAAAGATTAAAAAGGATTGTCGTGTTTCTTTTGATTTTCTATTTTTCTTTTATTTTTGATGTTATATCTTCAATTATGAGGAAGTAAATCATTTTGGTAAATAGACAATGTGAACTCTAAGATGGATAATGTAGTGATTTCAATTAGAATTAATTTATTCTTAATTCTTATCAAGATTCGATTATATCTTCTTTATTATTCTTAAATTAATATGTGATTGTATATTGATTCATATTTGATTTCATGTATTTGATATTGAGAAATCTTTTGTATAAATTGATCTAGCATAATTGAAAAGAGTTTCAAGCAATTATAGAGATAGGATCACATAAATCTTCCAGATTAGGGTCAAACATAATAGAAGAATTCATAAATTGGGTAATATAACCTAGGGGTTTTAATTCGAAAGAGATTTCGATTAATCAACCTATGATTAGTTGTTAATAATCTTATGAAAGATATTATCAAATTTGAGATATTTTCATAGTTTGATGACCTTAGGTTAAATAGATATGTGAAGTCTTATTTGCATGAGAAGTCCTAAAGCGATTCATTATCTGGGTATTGTTATCTCTATTGATTGTTTCTTTGTTTAATGTCTAATCTAATTAGTTAATTGTGTTGATTTGTTTTATTTTATTATTTAATTTTAAATTTGAATATGATCATCATTGTAATTTGCTAGACTAGATAAAATAAAGATGGTTAGTACTAGTAATGCTCGACTCATACGCATCAGTGCTAGCTATAACTACACTATATGCAATTTTTAAGCAATATTACTGGGGATTGTAATATTAAAAAAACCTTGTTTTATTAATCTAGTCTTTTTTTCTTTTAGGCTATTTAATTTAATTTATTCTTATGTTTATTTATTTATCCTTAGAGATATCTTTCTTAATTTTATGTTTGTGGTTTATTTTCAAGATTTAGTTATTCATTGCTATAGCTATAGTTACTAAACACAATGGAAAGATAGGTATTCTCTAAGGGATTATAGTATGCCATCACTTAGGACAATATTGCACGCTTAGAATAAGAGACATGGTAACATGTATTTATAAGCTCAACATGTATTTATAAGCTCAACATGTATTTGTGTTGTTTTGTGAAAATTATGGTGGTGTACATCCCAATCATATATGCTAGGCACTAGATTATATGTTCGATTAACCAAATTTTAGGGAGAACTAACCTCAAAACATCCCCATAGTGATACTTAGAATTTAGGGTGGAGCAACTATCTTAACCTTACATAAAATGATCAAGTTTTATATGAATTTTTGTAATAATAAAAATAAGAGGAGGATTAATGTCTTCAGCAGCTCTTTATGAAATCCATTTCTATAGTCGAGGCTAACCTATAAGAAACTAAAAAGTTATTTTCCTCTTTCCACAATATATGACATCTGAATGGATAGTTCGTTGAGCTTGTTTCTAAAGAGTAGCTAGGTGTCTTATCTAGATACAATAAGACAAACTTAAGGGAACAAAATGAACATGACAAATTTGAGGAGTGGAGAGGAGTTAGAGGTTGAAGAAAAGGAGGAAGCTTCTATTCAAGAAAAGAAGGAAAAGGAGAAATAGGAAGATGAACATGAGTAATCAAATAAGGAGGTTATCAAGAAATTATTGACATTCATCTTAAGTACAAAGGGATCCTACTTCTCATAGAGCAAACTGTCAAAGTCAATTGAAAATGCAGGGTTCTTATTATTCCTTATTATATTGATTAGTTTATTCCTAAAAAGGCCATCAATAGATTTACGTAGTTTTATTAATTTGATATCGTATGTCCTTATTATATTGTAGCATGTGGCCTATTTATAACCTAATGAGCTTTTATTTGAGAAGACAAGTGGAACCAAGCTACTTATTATAGATCCAAGTTAAATAAGGGCTTGTATAGAAGTCTAACTACAAGACTCATAAAGAAGCACTGGTTAGGAGGCAACCTAACAATTAGTTGTTTTTGTTTTGATTGAGTATTTTGTACGATTTTTATTAGTAGTTTAGATGTTTTCGCAGTTTTAGTCTTATGGTTCTAATTTTTTAGTCGAGATTTGATGGAATTCTGTAAATTATGAAGGCAACATCACCCTATTGCATTAAAATATAGAAGATTTCATTAGCATTAGACGAATGTTAATGATATTAAACAAGGCTATAAATCTTTTACTATTACAGGAATAATAGTTATCCTCACCTCCTCTCATTAATTTTCATATTTTTCATTATTCTTATATGTTTTTGTACACTAAGAACAATGTAAAACTTAAGTGTGGGATAAGGACTTAGCAGTTAAGCTTGTCAATTTTGTTATAATTAGCTTAATAATGAATAGTTTGAGATTTTTTTAAAAATAGGATGTTGATCAAGTTGATTTCTTATGAGTTTGGTTATAATTATGATTTGATTTGTTTGGCAAATTGTTATGAATTTTGAAGATTAAGTGGATTTCAATAATATATTAATTTTAAGAATGGATTTCAATAGTTTATTAATTTTAAGAATGGATGTTTGATTTACTTTTTGATACTTTCTATATAATTTGTACATGCAATGAGTTAAATGTGAATTACTTTTAAGTATTTTGATTACCCTACATATAAAAATAAAAAGAAACAAATATTAGTATTTTAATAAACAAGCACAAATAATTTCACTTCGCTAGCTTTATACCAATAAAAAGGTCAAAGTTAAAGAGTTTTGTTAGTAGTCACTTAAGAAGTGACATAGTTGGGGATTCATAGTAAGGTTTTTACTCTCGCCTCAAAAGGTTATGTGACTTTTCAGACAAGCATCTAATTTTTCTTATGTTGTTTAAATTTAGTGTTTTATTTTTTTAAGGGTATAAAAATGTTTAAAGGTTTTACATTTTTCTCATGTATGTTTACTTTATGCATTAAGTAGAATGATAGGGATTGAACTGAAATTTGAAGAATTGTGGAGTGAATTGGATTGATTTATAATTTAATGTGAGCAATCATGTGCTTAACAATTCATTGAACCTTGCAATTAAATGAATAATGGAAAATCTTGATTGGTATCTTCGATGTGTTTAATGATTTCATAGAGTTTTTTCTTATTAAGTTAAAATTAATGAAATTGACTTGCTTATTGACAAACAAATGCTTAAATAAGAGGGTAGGGGAGGGGGTAGGGAGTTTGATAAGTCTTTAATTGTTCATATTTTTAGGTTTATATTTAGTGCATTTCACTTGCTTATTTAGATGTTTTTATTGTTTTTAATTATTCTATATTTTGTTTGTAGGTTGTAGTTCACTTATTTGGAGAAAAAGGGACATATTAGGGTAATTGTAGGGTGATTTAGGGCTAGTTTGATCAAATTATGAAGCTATAAGAAAAATACTTAGCCAAGTACACAGTCAAATACTTGTATGTGTTCACATTTTGAACCTGTGTTTATGCATATGTTCACTTCATATTAGGATGTTGTGTTTTTTAAGTACTAAACTAAGAACACATCTGTGACCTTACCAATGTAATGCCTATAAATCAAAATTTTGAACTATAAACATAAAAATGATGGACAAAGCAAAAAGGAAGCTTGGGAGGCATTACTGGATAGCCTAGAGCCGCAAAAAAATGAAAAACAAGTAAAAAGACATAAATGGAGTGGACTTTCATCAATCGAAAGTGAATTTTAAGAAGATCAAAAGGGATTTCATTATGTTTCCTCTAGTTTTCATGTTATATATTTCATTATAAGGAACTAAATCATTATAGTACTTGGACAAGATAAACTCCAGGATGGATAGTTTATTAATTTCAATTGATTTTAATTTATTCTTCAGTTTTATTGTGATTTGAATATACGTTATCTATTATTATTGAATGAATAAGTTTTAAATATTGATTCATGTTTGATTTCATGCATTTGAAATTGAAATTTCATTTATATGAATTGATCTAGCATAATCAAGAAAAGTTGCATGCAATCTTAGAGATAGGTTAATATAAATCTTCCCTTTTGGGGTCAAATCTAATAGAGGAATTCATAAACTGGGTAATGCAATTCTGTGGTTTTAATTTAAAAGAGAATTTGATTAATCAACCTAGGGTTAGTTGCTAATAATCTTAAGGAAGATAGTCTAACAAACTTTAAGTTAAATTAATGTATGAAGTCTTATATGCATGAGAAGTTCTAATAGGACTCTTTATCCAATTACTCTCATTATTATTGGTTATTTCTTCGTATAATCTTGTCTAGTTATTAATCTTATCTAGTTAGTCAATCGTGTTGATTTGTTTTAGTTTATTATTTTGATTTTAACTTTGATTAATCTTCATTGCCATAATTTGTTAGACTAGATAATAGAGAGATGATTAGTATTAGTAGTTCTAGTATTAACGAGATCATGCTCGTTAGTGCTAGCTATAACTACACCATGCGCTTATGGTAAAACAACAATCAAAAGATCTAATATAATTTTTATTGATGTATTGTTAGTGAATATATAAAACCAATTAAGTTGATCTCACACAACAGCTTAAGCTATTGTGGTAAAATGGTCGCTTAATATGGTATCAGAGCCTTTATGACCAAGTGGTCGTGAGTTCAAATCCTATTACCCACCTATTATTCAGCACAAGGTAAAGTGGGTCTGTGCAAGTTTCAAGCCCAAAGAGC
>JANIJF010000001.1:39467852-39485452 GCA_024520955.1 Erythroxylum bequaertii
CACCACTAATGTTCACATGCAAAATCATGAATCAAAGGACTTTTCAAGGTTGTAATGTGGGCAAGGGTAAGGTGAGGCTATTTTAAGACTAAAGGTAAATTTTTTTAGAATAATTACTGTATAATTTAGATATGATAAGATCATAATTATGATATTCAATCTATATTTATGTATCATTCATAAATTATTCTTGGTTGCAATTTCATCAAGACAGGATATTAATGGAATGGTAAAACTAACATATGTTATGTATGGTTCTTATGAAGAAAATAATTAGTCTCATAAACTAAAATAAAAATATTTTTAAATAAACATATGTGTGCTGATAAGATAATAAGATCATTTAATTGCTTCGATTATAAGAATCTCAAATGAAATATTACTTCTATGTCTGTGAATTTTCTCATTATGATAGTTGTATAATTGATTCATAGACTTGAGATTGTTAAAGTATCTTATATGAAAATTATCATATTTTAATGTTATTTATGACCTATTCTAATTAGGATAACTCAAAGGTAGTACTTGGATATAATATGAAACATATAGAGATAGTTGAGTTAATAAAAGATTTGTCATTTTAAAGTAATTAGGGATAATGTTCTATTGTTTTTTATTAGCAATTATTTAAGGATTTCTTTAGTCAGAGTAAATTGAGAGTTGAAAAGATGTTTTCAAATGTCAATTATAGATTAAGTTTTAGCAAGAATGAACATAATTGGATTTAAAAGAGAAAACATTAATTCTATACTCTAAGTTCAGTTGAAATATTAGATAACAAAATAATTAAATTATACACCGTAATTATGTATGGATAAATTGAGTTAAACCACTTTGATATTTTTAATATTTAAGTGGTCATGATAGGTTGCTATATATCAATCTTGATATATGGTTATAAATTGTTTAATTTTAAAATTAAAAATAAATTAAAAGAAAGTTTAATTTATCTAATTCTAATTATGAATTGGACTTATAATTTATAATTATTGCCAACATATTAAGAATCTAATGAGTCATGCATGAAAGAGCAGTTAAAAAGAGAAAAAAAATCAATTAAGTTATACTTAATTGTAAAGTTTGGAAAATTTTAATAATCAAATATGAGATATTTGATTTTATTATAATTTAATTTTAATAAGAAAGAAACTTAGTGTCTTTTTCTATAGGTTAAAGGTGTGATTTGCACGTTAACGTTTCAACAAAAAAAAAGTCCCTACCATTATCTTCGGTGCTACTTTGCACCCTTACATTATCAAAATAGTACTCATAACACCCTAATGTTACTAAAATAGTATTCATTGCACAATGAAAATGGTAACAGAGATAATGTTATACAATTATTTAGAAATATTGTAAAACATTAAGATGAAAAATCATACCTTTAAAAAGTGTTTAAAGAAATCATTGTTAAGATCACATCAGTGCCTAATACGTCTAAATTACCTAGTTATGACATAATATAGGCTAAATTTATGACTCATATATTAAAATTTGCAAAAAAAACTTAACTTAGTTAGGATTTAGGATGTTATCAGTATCATTTTAAAAAATTAAGGTATAACATGATATCATAGATTATGGTAGGGACCAACTTAAACTTTTTAAGAAACATTAGGGGGCAATTCATGCCTTTTCCTTTTCTATAAATAAGAAAAAGACACAAGGGGTTAGCACTCATGTCTTTTCCTCTTAAATGTTGATTCTTTTTCTCTATTGTGTGGATATTGTTAAAGGCGGGATATGTAGACAATTTGTAATTGACAACTCGAGAAGAATTTTATAGGAACATGAATTAATTCAATTTATTTTTATTTATAATTCATTTTTTTAAGGTTATTCAATTAATGAGATTCGATAGAAAATTATAAAAATTTATTTTTGAGTGTTGTCAATGATTAGATCATGGTTAGTTTCTTAATAGTAATAGTAGATCGCAATCAAGGTACATCTTCTTTAAATAATGGTGTAGTAACTTAGATGAGTTCCAAACAACTATCTAACCCGACTCAAAGCCTTATCAAGCCCAAGACACACGGCTTAAGCCTGAGTCTAATCAGGTTTTAATGACTTGATTATTTTCTTTTGTTAATTTAAAATCTAAAAACAATGTTGTTTTACTTAAAACAACAATATTTTCTCTAAAAATTGTTAATTTTGAGCTAGGTGGCCTGAATCCGAGCCTGAGTTTGACTTAAAAGTCAAAAATTAAAAGTAAAAAAGACTGAGCTCAACTTGGGTCTAGTCAAATCGGGCAATCCAAGATTAATTACCTGGCCTACATCTATTGTAGATTCTTGACTAAGGAAAAGTACATTTTAGTGTTAGAAGTGACAAAAAAAGTGATTTAGATCAATAAGTTCATTACCAAACTTTAAGTGGTCTATAGCATTGTTGAGCCAACAATATTATATTGTGACACTAAATGCATTATTGCATATGCAAAAGGAACAAAAATCTTATCAATGGTCTAAGTATATACTCAGGAAGTTTTACTTGATCAGGGGAGTAGTGGAGAAGAAAGAGATAGCATTAGAGTGAGTTAGTCTATAGCATTGTTTAGTCAATATTATTGTACCGTGACAATAATAAAGTTATTGCATTGGCAAAGGTACGAAGATCTCATCAATGGTCTAAGCATATACTTAGAAAGTTTTACTTGTTCAAGGAAGCAGTGAAGTGAAAAGACATAGCATTAGAGTTATTTTCCACTAAAGAGAATCTTGCAAATCCTCTCATTAAGTTATTGTTTCAAAAGAGACATGATTAACATATGAATAATTATGGTATTAGTTGTATAGGTGATTGAATTTAATCTAAGTAGGAGATGGTTAATTTATGCTCTTGCAATCGGTTGATGTTATTGTTGTGTGTGATATTATTATTTTTAATTAATAAAGTCATTTACCTTTGTGTATTTTGTTAATTACATTTGGTGTTTTAATAATAGAAGTAAAATTCTTAAAATAATTATTGTACAATTAAAATTATGATGAGATTATAATTATAAGATTTAGTTTATATTTATGTATTCTTCCAAAATTATTCCTAGTTATAATTTCATCAATACAAGATATTGATTAAATGGTAAAAGTAACATATGTAATGTTATTTCTTATGAAGAAAGTAATTGATATCATAAATTAAAGTGTAGATATACTTAAACAAACATGTGGGTGCAGAAGAAAGTAATTGATTTAGTAAATCATAGTATGAATATACTTAAACAAATATGTGAGTACTTATTACATAATAAGTTCACTAAACTAGTATGATTATAAGGATTCCAAATGGAATAATACTTATGTGTCTGTGGATTTTTTTTATTATAATGGTTGTATCATTGATTCTTAAAGTTGAGATTTCCAAAGTATTTCATGTAGGAATTACTATATTTTAATATTACTTATAACTTATTATAATTAGGGTAGCTTAGTCGGTAATATTTAGATATAATATGAAGCATAAAGAGATAGTTGAGTAAATAAATAAAGGATTCATAACTTTAAAGTAATTAGGGAGAATATTTTATTGTTTTTAATTAGTAGTGATTTAAAGAATTCTTTGATCAGGATAAATTGAAATTTGAAAAGATACTTTCAAATGTGAATTATAGATAAATTATTAATTAGCAAGAACAAATATGATTGGATTTAAAATAGCAGATATTAATTTCATACTCTATGTTCAATTAGAGCATTAGATGACAAAAGAAATATATTGAGTTAAATCACTTTGACATTCTTAACATTTGAGTAGTCACATCATATTGTTAGATGTTAGTCTTGATCTATGATTACAAATTATTTAATTGAAGAATTAAAATAAACTAAAAATAGTTTTGACTTATTTATTATAATCATTCTCAATATATTACAGACCCAATAGGTCACGCATAAAATAGTAATTAAAAAGTTAATTTAAATTTAGCTGAACTTAATTTTGAATTTTGAGACAATTTAAAAATCAAATATGAAATATTTTATTTTATTTAAATTAAATTATAACTATTTCTAAAGCTAAACTTTAATTATAATTAAGAAGTTTAAATTTAATAAAAAAAGTATAGTGTCCTTGTCTATAAATAGGAAAAAACATAAGATAGTTATCACTCCTACCTTTTCTTCTCAATTGTTAAGTTCCTTTTCTCTACTTTATATAGACATCATTTACGATTAATTCTCTTATCTATATTTTATATTGTTCAAGTTATTTAATTAATGAGATTTAAACGATAAGTTATAAATTTTTATTTTTCAGTACACTCGTGATTAAATCACTGTTTTTCTAACAAAAATGACCCTCTTCATTTTAATCAAACAAGGCCCCTTTTGTCATGCTTCTCATTCGTGATGTGATTGTACCTTTTGTTTCGTTTAACTTCGTAAAAGAAAAAAGGGAAGTCAAAGAGGGGAGATATGCTTTATGCGAGTGTGATCAACAAGGATAGAACATTATGTTTCACTCGTATTCGTACATAGAACAATGTCTCCCACTACATCTACTTGGATTAAATTTTGAAAAGCACTGCTATTCAAGTGTACACTTACCAGTTTGATAAAGGCTAAGAGCTATTCACTTTCATATACAGTAGCTATTATTTTATGTTAAAGACCTAATTCGTATATTAATACTTACCCTTTTAAGAAAGCATTAACCTTGGACTTTAGGACATGGACTTCGCGAGTACTTATAGTATGACGTAGGTGTTTTAATCTCTCTCTCTCTCTCTCATCAAACTTGGGAACCTCGCTTGTAACCCAAGTCGCCACTTTTAGTCGTTTCTTGGAAGGGCCATCAAAACGAGGAGATAGGACCCTCCGTTTGTGCGTTTATGATTGACATTTTGCCATAGTCTGAATTGAACGTTTTATTGGATTTTACTATGAAATTAACGCTGTAGGGTCAACTTGAGAAGAGGCAATTCAAAATCTATTGGCCTCTCCTGAAATTGAATTCTTTATCATGACTGGCTTCTTCCACTTTTCACGAAAATTTAAGCATAAAATACTCGTGGTGCTTTTATTTGTCGTTTACTTTCTTTTGCCTTGTAGGTGATCCATAGCGAACTTTGATTTTGCAAGTGGATGACGACGGGCGGCAAATGAGAACTCCTATATAATTAATAAATCAACTTTTGACCAATATTGTCAACTTCGTTGTTGCAGATAAACGTTAATGAGAATGTCAAACCAAAGATGTGAAAATGGCTCCTAATTAGACTTCTATTTCGTAAATATTGGCCTCTGATATAAAGTACCGTAAGGATAACGATGCTTTGTTAGATATGTAACTTTAATTGAAGAGATAAGATCAAAAATGTATTCCTAAGAGATAAATTAAAGGTGATTAGTATTAATAATAAATTAAACAAAACAAAACTTAGGTGGTTCAGACATGTTAAAAGGAACACCTTAACACTTTAGTGAGAAGATGTGAGAAAATAGTACTTAGAAGTAGTAAGATGAACAAAAGGAGACTTAAGAAGAACTAAGATGAAGTGATCAAAAATGATATGACTTTGTTGGAACTTATCGAAGACATAGTCTGCAATAAAAAGTTTTGGCGTATTAGGATACGGATAAAGGATCTCATGTAGGGAGGTCTTTATCATTTTCTTAAATCCCCCTAAAATTTTTCCATTGAGTCATTCATTCTAGCCTTAATATTTTAATTAAGTAGTACTTTTCTCCTAATTATTTAATCTAAATACTTTCTTATTTAGTATATTTTCTTTTTGTAATGGGTGGTGTGATTTATTCTTACAATTGGTCTCTTTTTGCCCTAATTTGTGTATTTATTTATGTATTTTAATCTCGTACTGCTGATCCTTACCATGTTTTTTTATGTATTGTGTTACATAATTGTATATGCTTAATTATATGTATTTATTGACATTTTGTCTTATTATTAATTTATATTACATGTGAATCTTTCGAAAATAACCGCTCTATTATATAAGAGTGAGATTATGTACTATTAGGACTTTCCAAACTTCACATTTCAGTGGGACTCTCATTAAGTGTTGATATTATTATTGTTGTTGATACACGTGTCATTAGGAAAAATTGTTGGAATTAAGAATATAATATTTCCTAAAAACTTCTTTTATAAAGAAAAGAGTTTTGGTATCACATATTAGAATATATCATAAATGAAAGAAAGAGTTTTTAGATATAATTTAATTTTACCTTTTAAGAAAGGGTAAGTTTTTAAAAATGTCAAAATTTTATTCAATTTTATAATATTATTCAAAACGTTTCAATTTTCAATTTGTAACAAAAATAATTTGTCATTAAATCCTTTGTTAATGGTGATGACATATAACCACATCATCTAATCTTTTGTCACATGATTGACGCGTGTACTACAATTGTTTGTAACAAATTAATCTTTAAATAATAATAATAAATAATAAAAATAAAACTCCTACCAAAAAAATTAACCCAATTCTCCTCCTTTCCGCTTCATCTTTCTTCCTCAATTCCATATCAGCAGGCATCTTATACTCGCAAACATGCACGACGATTGTATCCCCAACCACTTCGCTATACAATTCATTCGAAACCTATGCTTACAGGGCATTCTCTTAGCGACAACACCAAGTTTTCACTCATCTAAGCAGAGAGTCCAAGCTTTGAGCTCCTTCAATCACCATCACCCTCTGGATAAAAGGATTGATCAAGATGATTATTTCACCTGGGGTGGTTCTTTCTTGTGCTTCTTCGACTGAGTCTTGTAGGTTTCAGTTTTGATTCTCTCCTATGGCAATGGTGGTTATCTCGAGTGAGGTAGTGGCACCAATATAAGTGACACCCAATATAACGAGTAGAAAGAGGGGCAATTGTCTTTGCGTCTCAATCGATTAATCACAAAAGCCATAAGATTAGTGGAAATTTTGGGAGAGAAGCAAAAAAAAGAAGAGACTTTCGGATATTACCGAAAAATTATATGAAATGTGTGGAAAAATCTGGGAGTTAGAAGATGCTTTAGGAATTTTATTATTTTGATTTTTAAATATGAATTTGACAGTATGTGTATAAAAAAATTATTTTGCCAAAAAAAATAAAAATTGAAACATCTTAACTTCATTTTATAATTCAGACTAGTATAATAAAATTAAGTAAAGCTGTTAATTTTGTTTTATAATTTATCCTTTAAGAAATCATATGTCAATAATTTAGAATACAAGATGTTCTTCTAAACCAGATTTTATATGTATATGTATAATTTTAAATTAAATTTGAGTTAAAAATAAAATTCAATTTAAAAAATGAATTTGATATTCAAAATTTTACTAAAATCGAATACACTTATTTAAATATAATCAAATTTGGATTCAGAATCTGCCAAATTATGCTTGGACTCGAATTCTGACCTTACGGCAAGCCATACTATTTCTGCCTTTATTCGTGACACCCTCGCATAAATGTCCTTCTAGGGGGACTACACTTGTTTGAGGGGGGGAACATGTGCGCGTGCTGTTTTGATCATGACATTTACATATGTTTCTAATCGAATGGAAAGGTCTTAGGTTTCTAGGTAGCAATTTAATTATATATGGTAAATTCTTACATAAAATTAATAAATTCAATCTGGTTGGGTTCTGGTTGGAAGTTTATAGACTTGAGAACCTCAGCCTACGCTTTTAACATCTAGATTATTATGAAATATAGTATACCATCAACTAACGTGAGACACTTTTTAAAAACTGATTATTCAATTATCTTAATTGGATTTAGATCATTGTGAGTCATCCTTTTATAGAACTAGCATGGTCCCAAACATGTGGTTGGGTACCCAATGCAAACCTAAACATTAAATTAAAACTTTTATCTTATTGAAACCTATGCCACTTGTTCAAAAGAATAGACATGTCCTTTGATTCCTGATAATCTATTATAGATGAATATATATTTTAGGTTTTAGAAAGGTGAGTACCCATTGACATCTATTCTATATTGGAAGAATTCAGAAAATATTGATAGAATATAACCAAGGTGTTAAGGTTATCACTTCAATTGATTAGTTGAACTTTCTCTATTAACAAACATTTAATACGAACCTCATTGCCCTTCTTCTGTAACAAGACCATTATATGATTTGCAAATTGTACTAATTAAATATTAACTATGTTTAATTAAATTGATTATAAATTTGTTGTCTTGGAGAGAGATGATTAAGAATGGAATTATAAAAATTCGATAATGTATGTTTTTTGATAAAAAAATTCATGTGTTATTTTCAAGTGTCGGTTAAATAAATATTTTAATGTATATAATAATTTATTAATTAAATGAATTAATAAAACTCTAAATAATCGATAAGAAAAAGAAATGGTGCACTCCATGAGCTTGATAGAATAATGACGAACAGTTGAGTCAGTCAAGCAAAGTTGGCCACCAAAGGGAGAGGAGAGGGAGGGCCGTTCAGGGTGCGGAGGAGAACGATATGTGTGGGACCCACGCGCCGCTGCAATGTCTCCCACTTGCCCACTCTCTTGTCTGTTGTGGGCATATATTTCTGTTTTCTTAAGAAATTAATTGCCCCTTTCTCCAACTAAACCGAACGTGGTCAACTTCATGGCTAAACCCTAGTTAATTAACTTCACCTTCACCACTACCAAAAGTCCAAGTTAAATCCCGACCCCGACAGGAATAATTAATTTGCTAGTGTAGACCCGCTCTTGGATGGGTGAAACTGAACACAAACGGGGAGTTTAAAAGTTCTTTCGGCTCAGCCACCGTTGGGGGACTTATTCGAGATAACGCTAGTGATTGGTTCGAAAGTTTTGTCCAGAATCTTGGCCCGTGTTCCTTAGTAGCTGCGGAACTCTGAGGCGTCTACTCGGAACTGAATTTGACCTAGGATTTAGGATTTCGTAAGGTGGAATTAGAACTGAATTCTCAAGCGGTGCCTAGTATTCTCTATGATTCCACTACCTCGTCTTGGGTATCAACGAGCTACTAAATTGCAACTAGATAGTTTTATCCTGCCAGATTTTTAAGGAGAAAAATAAGAGTACCGATTGGCTCGCCAATTTTGCTGTAAATTTCAGATTGGAGGTTTCCACTTTTTTATCCGCATCCTCCGGGTATTGCTCGATCCTCCTTGAGGACATAGCTGAGATTAGTATCCCCATAATTGCCTAAATCACTGTTTTGTTCTTTCTCCGTATATAAAAAATAAAAAAATGGTCCAAGTTAAACCAGCATGGCTATTGGCAACATCTATGAGCTAACCCCACCCACACACTCCTTTCGTCTAGGCTTCATTTGCTCAAATGTTTGGGGAATAGATTGTCTGTTCCCCCTATTTTGTTTCATTGCCCTTTCATCCATCCATTGCCGCATTTTCTAATCAAAAGTAGCTAATGTAGTTTCAACAAAGGAAACTTTATGGGGTGGTTAGAGAAGTTGCAGGTGATAAATGATTATTGTTCACTGATTTTGTAATATATTAATGTCTACATTATTTTAATATAAGTTCTAATACCATATTATCAATTATATTACAATTCAAATTGATATTGCTATTATTTAATAACTTTTAACCAAAATTTTAATTGTTACTGGATAGAGACTTATGATATAAGCAACAAATGAAAATATATAATCCAATACAAAATACACCCACAATTAATTATTATTAATAGTTCAATTGTTGAGGAAGAACAAGTGGATAGTCAACATTAATTTACGAGTGGTTTAACATAAATTTCCCTTTCTTGTATGATTGTGTCTAATGAAGTTTCAGCTAAAAATTTTTAAAGCATGTAAAAGTGGGGGCTTCTTAAATGATTAGTTTCGAAAGGTAGAACATTGTCCTCAAAAATTAATTAGTAAGAGGTGAAATCGTATCTTTGTTATTTTGAAAGTTGTAAAATCATGTCTATGTCTATTTAATACAGATTGATCAGATTATAAACATATTTTACTTCTAGAATTAATTATTACATCAATTTTCTTTCTAAAGTTTGGATTTAGTGTAATAAAATAAAGAAAACGTGCACGTCTGATTTACGCACCTATGATATACCAATCCACCATTTTTTTCTGCTCCATATAAGAAAGAAAATTTAACCAAAAAATTTCACTTTTTATACGTTGTTTTTGTCTTTTCAGATGATTATTCCAAGCATAAATATATATTTAAACCTGAGAGAGGAAGATGACTGAGTTTTAGGTCTTTGTCCCTTGTCTCTCCCTTCCTTCTCCAGTTCTCCTTCCCTTTCTCTGCACTCCATCTCTCTCTCTCTCTCTCTTTCTCTCTCTTTTGTTTTTCTTTTCACTTGTTTCCAAAATATATTCATTCAAAGCCCTATCTCTCTCTCTTTCTCTATTCAAAAATCTTTTTCTTGGAGTTGTGGAGATCACCGCACCATCTCCTTTCCCTTTCCTTTTTCATTTTCTTTATCCTTTCTATTTTCTACTCTTTTTTTCCTGTATTAAACAAAACCCCACAACAGTTTTTAATACCTTCTAATAATATATATTTTTTCTTGGCTTTTGATGTTGGCAAGATGGCCGGTTTGGACTTAGGCACTGGTTACGTTCATCAGCTCCACCACAGACCTGACCTCCATCTTCAACATCCTTCAGACCCTGAAGACCATGATTCTCGTCAAGGTGGTGGTGGTAGTGGTCAGTTCTCCGATCAACATGATGACGGCTCTCACCTTGCAGCAGCCAACTCTGGTGACATCGCGGCTCGTCGCCCGCGAGGCCGGCCGCCTGGTTCTAAGAACAAACCGAAGCCTCCGGTGATAATAACTCGCGAGAGCGCTAATACTTTGCGAGCTCACATTCTCGAAGTAGGAAGTGGTTGCGATGTTTTTGAATGTATTGCCAACTACGCTCGCAGACGGCAACGTGGCATTTGTGTACTCAGCGGAGCTGGGACGGTGACTAACGTCAGCATCAGGCAGCCTGCTGCAGCAGGTGCTATCGTCACTCTTCATGGAAGATTTGAGATCTTGTCGTTGTCTGGATCTTTCTTGCCGCCTCCAGCCCCACCGGGAGCGACAAGTCTAACTATTTTTCTCGCCGGAGGACAGGGTCAAGTAGTTGGGGGAAGTGTTGTCGGAGAGTTGACAGCAGCAGGACCCGTGATAGTGATTGCATCGTCGTTTACTAACGTTGCATATGAGCGACTTCCTTTAGATGAGGATGAGCAGTTGCAGATGCAGAGTGACGGCAGCGGTGCTGGTGTTGGAAATAACCCTTTCTCTGAAGCTGGTTCAGGAGGTTTGCCGTTCTTCAATTTGCCTCCCAACGTGCAGTTGCCGGTGGATGGATGGACGGGAAATTCTGGAGGTAGGGCTCCGTTTTGATTGAAATCAAAGAATATAAGGATGATAGCGATCTGTTGAAAATGTGACTAAATTGTTCGTGGAAAAAAAAATCAATAGCTTTTATGTTGGATTAGAGCAATTTGCAATGACAGAAACTACGAAGATTTGTAGGTTCAGCAACATAATTGTTGGATGACTTGTGTTCTTATAATCATCATCTTCTTCTTCTACTAGACTACTACTTCTTTTCGTTTGTGACGTTTTTTAGGGTATACTTTTGTGTTATTTCATCTTGCTTCTTCGACTCTATGATTTCTTCGGAAAATAGTATTCTTGTTCATTGTGGAACTATCTCCTTCTTTGTCATAAATGGGTTGATCAGTTTGTATTGAACATGTTAACTGAAAACCAGAAGTCAGTGACTAAGTGATTACTAACGCACCAATTAGGGTTTCCTTCACTTTTGTTCTAATATTTATCCCTCGATAATCTCCTCTTTTTAGTTCCCCCACCTTTTATTTTCTTCATTAATTCTAACGTTTCTATAATTAATAAATTATCTTTGGGCTTTGGTACCATTGAATTGTAGTTTCTCTCCTCTTCTCAACTTTCTTTTTCCTTTACTCTCTTTTTATGTATTGTTTTCAGGAGGAAATAAACAAAAAACGGTACTAAATATAAAGAAGACAAAGAGGTTAGGTTTCTGATAAAAGTTGTTGAAAGTACTTGTATGTGATCAGCATGAGTTCCATAAATGCTTAAGTTGACTCACATCATCGGGAAAGAGCTAAACTACTTGTTTTCTGTTCCACATGACATTCCTGCAATCTTCCAAAATCTTTTATAGGGTATAGAAATTAGTACAAAACCAGTCTCGACTGACAAAATTTCTTGTACAAAACCACTCTCTGGAGGATACAACTATATCCATTACTCAAACCACCTAACCAACCACAAAATTAGTTAGTTTATTTGACTTGGCGTACTTTCACGTCCTCCTAATTAGATTTCCATTTAGGTGGTCTGAATTAGTTAGTTTCTTTGACTTGCCGTACTTTCATGTCCTCCTAATTAGATTTCCATTTAGGTGGTCTGAAACCAACGTGTATGTTAAAAAAATCTAACCCATGAATATATGAGATATATATATATATATATATATATCTGGCCAATTTAAATTAAATATTCAAAAAAGATAAAAACAAGAAGATGGTCTAGCTCCAGTCTACTAGTCTATCTGTGGGTCTTTTCGATTGCAATATTTTTGCTATTGTTCCAAATTGTTTGGGTGGATCCAGGATATAATTTTGTTCTTCATTTCTCAAGATAATGCTAGCTACTTCATCAGGGCTAACTCCGTGTTTTTGGTCTCTGATCAGAAATCAGAATGGTATAAGTAGATTTTTTGTCCTCTTAGTTATGGCTCTTATATGGTCATTTCCCTTCACTTGTTTTGGAGTAACTTATTAAGAAGTCGTTTTGTATCATTTCCTTCACAGGCAACCTCTTCTTTCTGTATGCAACTATGCATTACTATATAAACCTAGATATATAGACAACTGTAGTATTTGAGAAGTTTTACTGCTTGAACAAGGATTATACTATTTCATCGAGGTAAGGTGGTGATATTAGACTTCTTGAGCTTCCCTTTCTCCTACTTTCCTTTTGATTATATGTCGTAAACTAAGGTAGGGCGCATCTTCAGCCTAACTTCCATTATAACTTGTAATGTGTATATATACTAGAGTATAACCTACTGCTTCTGCATACAGTGATACGATGAGTTTGATTTGCTTGCTATGTAAATTAGAGCTTACTCATAAAACTCTATCGAAATCCAACTTTAGAACAAGAGATTCTCCCTTTGAATTAAAAGTAGAGAATGCTGCCTGTAATGTGTCAACATTTTCTTGAACAGTTAAGACTAAATCGAAAGCTTTTTGCAGCCTAGCTTCGGCTTCAAATTAGCATACCCTTACTATCGTCTTGAATTCCCTTCCTGATGAGGGTCCCGACTTTCATATAAAACCTCTGAATTAGTTCATGTAGGATCCATACGTAGTCTCATGTAATCCTATAGAAGAATTGAACCATAATGCCTATTCATTTGCGGCAATTCTTGTTTTGAATAGCTGAAACCCTACTAATTAATCTACTAAACTTTCAGCGTCATTTCATGAAATGTAAATAGGAACGTTGCGTGACGAGGGCAACGGGCTCTTCCTCGTAAGGAATTTGCATACAGAAACTTATTCGATGCTACTGGAAAAGGATTCTATGAGGATTTATTAATGTTATATATACATGAAACGGTGGCTTGAACAAACGCCCTCGTCGGCTCACCAAAAATGGGAAGGTCTTTGTCCATTCTTTGCTTTTTGATAAATGGGAATATAAATTTTTATTGTTGAATAACATTTGATTGCTGCAAAATAATATAAAGGAGATCACCGTCTGTTCCATAACTTATCTGAGCCAAAGGTAGCAAATATATCATTATTAGTTCATATTTTAACTGAAAGAAAGGGACACAGCTTAGGAGGTACAATTGAACATATCACTCTTAATTCATTACTGCAAATATTGGAATGGAAGTCCATATTATGAAATTGCCATATAAATTCTGTAATATAAAGACATATATGTGCTTTTATCATGAAAAATTTAAATATCATTTTAGGTTTTGAAACTTACTTGATTCTCACGCATTATTGTGGTATTATTCCAAAAGTTGAGCATAAAACTTAAAAGACTGGATACCCATTCCCTTTAAATCATGGCAAAGTAAACAGACTATTGAGATAATTAATCCCATCCAAGAAATCAACTTTAAGGGGATTGAAAATACTCAAACCTCGAGATGGACATAAACTAGATGAATTCTTGAAAGAGTGTCAAAGATTTTAGATACAGCTAATTAGACCTTGTGTCCAAGTTGCAGCTAATGATGCAAACACTCGATTCTTTTTTTCAGAAAACCAGTAAACAGACCAGGCCTTTTCTTTTTCGTAATTTTAATGTTTTCTAGTTGATTATGATTAGATGCGGGAAAAGGAAAAGAAGATGGTATAAAAATCTGTATGGTAGTTAAGACATAAGGATCTCAGCTTACCAACATGAATAAAATATGCCTAGTGTGATGGATCATGATTAAGAAAACCTTGATTGAAACAAGAGCTTAGCGGGTCGTATGCTTGCAATGATATTAAATTATGCCTAAGCTTAGAATAGCTATCACCTTTAAATTTAATACACAATCATGAGCTGCCGAATTAATTTCTTATTCTCACAAGAAACCATTGTTTATATATTCCTAATAATTTAATCGGTAAGAAGCTATATTCAATTGTATAATGTAGTAGAATTTCCGAGGAAGCGATTATGGTAGTAGCAACAACTTTAATGACCAAGTACTACGGACTCAGCCCTTTGAGTTTGCTCCTCCTGTAGATTTATGCTTATTTAATTACTGACGATTTTATTTGACTAATGATATCTGATCAGACATTACCTCGGAAGATTTTGACATTTTTAAAACGTAAAAACAGTAATTACGGGATCTAGATTATGGTAATCTATTGTGGTTGTCTATCATCATCACCCTGACGAAGAAATGCTTTTGAGATAAGAAGTGGTAAGATATCATTTTACCCTGACATCTTGGAGACAGCACTTATAAGATCCAAAATTAATGGTAATTGACTTTGTCAGATTATTTTAATAATCTAAACATGGATTAATCGTTTTAACTAATTAAGTGCTTTGTTTAAAAAAACATGTGGTCCAACGGGTCTAAGTAACACTAATTAATTTAATGAATATTTATTACTTATTAAAATATTAGATTAAAATGAGTAAAGTATGTTATTTCTATTGGAGAAATTGTACTTTAAATTTGAAATTGACTTTAAAATTTTAATTTTAAATTTTAAGCTAATTATTGGTTAAGTTCTCATATTTGGACTTAGAAGAAAATATATTGTTCATAATGGTGATTCTTTAAAGTTAATTGTTAAATTTTTTTGTAGATTAGAAAAGGTAAAACATATACAGTAGGACCTGAATTAAAAAATTAAACACTTTTCCTCTGTATTAATAAACCAATTGGTAGTTTTCACTAATATCGGAATATCGAGATGACTCTGTGAACTACACTTGACAATATTGTTTAGTAACTAAATCAAACGAAATTTACGTACAATGATCAGCTGATTTAACGACTTGAAGGTGAAGATGCGTATATGTTAGACTAAGAAGTAGAAGCAGCTCTGAAGGTCCTGATATCTCTTGAGTCTTACCAAGAGAATTGTTACTCTGTCTACACTATAGGAAAAATTACATTTTTGCTATGAAAAAAATCGTCACTAATGACTATTAGTGATGAATTATATTCGTTAAAAAAACATTCCTAAATTTTCCTAGTTAAAAATTATAAGAGACGTTTTTCTCTAATCACTAATAGTTTTTTCTCACGCTTTATTTTTGTAGCGAAAAAGTATTAGCGACGTTTTACGAAATCATCTCAATACATTTTGGCAACGTTTGGTTTTTGAGCTAAAAATTATTAGCTATATTTTAAAAAATGTAGGTAAAACTTTTTAGCTACTTTTTCAAAATATTTTTAGCTACATTTTATAAAATATAGTCAAAATTTTAATATACATTTTAGCAAAATGTTATACCATGTTAACTATAATTATTTGTGACATTTTTAATCCATATAGTTGTATATAATATTTAGATTTTTATTGTTAATTTATTATGCAAAAATAATTGATAATTTGAAACATTGTATATACAAAGTAAAATATTATTAAATTATACCAATAAAAAGAATATTCTTCGTATACAAGATTTTAATTACATCCTTAACAATTCGCATATACAAAATAATAAATACAGAAACCAGTTTACAAATTATAAATGCTGAAATTATAAAAAAAATTACAACGTAACTATGATGACTAGGTAGGTTTGTCCATAGCTCAGCCATCATTTAGGAAAGATAAGTGACTAGGACCCCGATCTGATCTTCACCAACAGTTTAGAGCATATAACTGCTAAGTGTTTTGGCTCAAGTATCTGCATAAAGAAGACAGTTTGTAAATTTTACAGAACATGATCATAATGAAGAGTTATAAAATAAAACGCACTCGAACCCTGACTGCAAGTGTACGGGTTATTGTAGTACGGTTATCGTTCCCACGAGGATTTATATTAAGCACCAATCAATTATTTCCAAATTGTTTAAGGTAATATTAATAAGGTTTAGAAATTAAAAGTGATATAAATAAATCAATTACGCTTAAACTTTCAGGAACAAAACTAAATTTTTTAAGAAGAGGAAATGCTTTCACGAAATCACAAGATTAAAATTCCCAAAAATTGTTATCAACTCTTGTTAAGGTAAATCGGAATCCTAATATTCTACTACCCCAAGTTTCTTTAGAAGTAACTCTTCTCTCTCAAGTTTGAATTACCTACTCTGTTTTATCATAGTGCAAATTTCTCAATTTAGATATAAATAAAACAAAGATGAACTGCATAACCTTTGAGGAATAAACTTAGACACTAATCTCTTAGCAAGCAAGTTGTAATTGTATGATTTTAAAGAAGAACCCAACTCTCATTAAGATCAAATAATAACTATTCATAAGAATAGCAAACCATACATAGCAGAAGTTTAGAAAACAAGATTCATCCTAGAGGATGAAACATTCTTTGAAATAAGGAAACTAGAAAACACACATCATAAGCAAATTGAAAATAAACTGAAAAGATGAAAACGAATGTTCTTATGCCCTGGATTACACGTTTTACAGAGCTCTTACTTCCTCTTCCTCGTTCTTGTTTCTCCTCTCCTTTTTTTCTACGTGCCTCTCCTTTTATACTTCTCCTCTTTGAAAAATGAATTCATTAATTTCCTCATGACTCTCCACATCCAATGGATCGTAACAGCTCTTCCCCACATTCCTTCACATTGTAGACCTCTTCTAACCGTCCACCATTCATTTTGGATATGAAATGATGGAATTACCCTTGAAGTTACGTATTGCGATCGCACCAAGACCCTCGCGATCGCACCTTGTTCTTCCTTAAGTCCACAACTTTGGTTGTGCTCGCACCGCTATTCCTCACGATCGCACCAGATACCTCTTTCCTCGTTTCTTTCACCAACTTTTCTTATCTTGCTCTCCTGTCCCTTCACACTTAACAAAACATTAAAATTGCCCAAAAACTAAACTAAACTACTAACCAAGAACTAAAAGTACCAAAAACATACCTAAAAACATTAACACTCAACAAA
>JANIJF010000001.1:39495323-39506375 GCA_024520955.1 Erythroxylum bequaertii
TGCCGCCTGACTGACCTGTGTGTTTCTGGACGTGGTGCCCTGATGTCGGGCCCCACGGTGGGCGCCAACTGGTTCTGCCGGATTTTGCTGGGGCTGAACATCATCGTTTGGATCCATAACGTTGTGTGATCTTGACTTCTGAATACCTGCAAAATAGATAAAAGCACACCGGGGGTTGGTTCCCGGATGGCCTCTCCGACGCTCAAGTTAGTCTTTTGAGAGTAAGTCGGTTAAAGAGAACGAAGGAAAATTAGGGTTGTATTGTCGTACCTGTATCATGATAGAATAGTACCTGCCGGTTTGAATTTTACGGTACCGACCGATTAGTATTTGAGGCCGGTACTGATGATGCTGATACCGTTCCGTTTTCCAGGTGTTGGCCAGACTGGGATAGTATCCTAAACACTGGCTTGTATTTGGGCAAGTTCTGATCCTCTGCTTCTGTACTACAAAAAGATGTAATATTGGACGCAAAATATATTAGAGTAGGTTTATTAAAACCTAATATTCAGTTGCCCACGTGCTTTTTTTAGGCCAATGCACAATCGCCAAGGCTACAATCTTAAGACCACTCGTGACAAACAATAAGCAGATTGTTACTTTAAATTACTGAAACATCATTTGAACTGGAAACAAATAACGCCACACTGCAACTTAGCGATGAATCGACAATAACAATCACCAGTAGCTAACCATAAGTTAAAAGCAACAGGAACACTTTAAACCAATAAAAAGGATACCTCAATACGGTTATCACGAAGTCTTACAAGTGAGAAAATGAAGACCCAATAATGACTTCTGAGCTCTGAGGCGCTGAAAGTAGGTTGCAAGTGAATGACAGGTGGGTTATAGAAGTTGGAAATCTTCGTATGACATCCGAAAGCATTATTATGACATTAATCTTGTGGACAAATTTGTTAAAATGGGAGACAATAATATGATATGAATAATTGTTGAGGTGATGAAGATGAAATTGAAACAGAAACTGAATAACAAATTCTTGCCTTTTCTCTCTCCAAGACTTCTCTCTTCCTCAAATTACTTATCCCAATTGTAGAATATTTTATTTCTGTACTTGTATTTATTGTGTAGGATACTATCTTTTGTATAGTGTAGGTACTAATGTATTGTATAGTTTTTTAGTTGTTTTGCCTTTTGTGTTGTAGTTATTGTCGTTTTGTACAAGCAGACAATGATGGTATATATACCATCTGATTCTCCTTCGTGAAATAAGGATAACCATTTTACTGTTGTTACTTTACCAAAAATACAATCCCTAGAGTGTGTTTACAGATTCTTCATGGTATCAGAGAGATCTGGGTAGATCCACACATCCACGAAGCTGAGCTATGGTAGACGAGATAAGTAGTTCGAGATCATCGTTTAGCAATATAAATGAGGACAAGAATCTGCTGTTTCTGCAGAACTCCGATCACCCTGGAATGGTTCTCGTTACAACAACATTAAGTGGGAATAACTACTTATCTTGGAGTCGTGCGATGCAAATAGCTTTAGGCACCAAGTTGAAGCTCGATTTCATCAATGGAAAATATGAGAGGCTAGATGAAGGTTCATCAGACTACAATAGATGGTATCAGGTTGATTTCATGGTTACGTCGTGGATACTCCACACCATCTCCAAAGACATTGTAGAGTCCTTTTTGTACATAAGCTCGGCTAGGGATCTCGGAAAAGACCTAGAGCAGTGATATGGAGAATGTAATGGGCCACTGTTGTATCAACTTAAGAGAGAGATTAGTTCAATTTCACAAGGGGATTTATCAATTTCCAACTATTTTACTAAATTCAAAAGGTTATAAGATGAACTGAATTGTTTGGCTCCCATTCCATAGTGTTTATGTAGAGCCCTAGAACAATGTTCGTGTGGATCCTTTAAACAATTTGTTGAGTTTGGAGATAATGATAGATTGGTACAATTTCTTATGGGATTGAATGAAGAATATGATGAAATTAGAAGTCAGATATTTGTGATGAGCCCTTTGCTTCATGTAGATAGGGCTTATTCGATGGTTGTTAGGGTTGAAAAACAACGAGAGGTTAACATTTCTTTTACTGATAACACAAGTAGTGCTATGATGGTGCGTAGTTCTGGCGACAGTATTGCAAAAGGGGTTGGTAGAGGTGTTTCCAAGAAACAAATGAATAAGGAGGATATGTTTTGTGATTTTTGTAAAATGAAAAGACATACAAGAGATACTTGTTTCAAAATTCATGGGTATCCAGATTGGTATAAGGGTTCTATAGATTAAAAAGGAGGGGATATGAATAACGAGTTTGTGAATATAAGTGATTCACCTTTGGATTACTCATTAGAGACGAGTATAAAGGAACCAGTTTGGAAATAAGACATGGCAGCAATGATTCAATAAGGAATTGTGAATTTTATACAAAGCCAAGGTAAGCAGATTCAGATGAAGGACAAGGGAGGAGATGTCATCAACTTTGCACACTACAACGATTTTGCAGGTAACATTCTCAATCATTCTTTTAGTTCAGTTAGTTCAATTGAATGTGGTTCTTAGATAATAGACACAGGTGCTTCAAATCATATATGCCATGATCTTAATTTTTTTGCTAAACCTAAACCTGTTGCTAAATATACCCCTGTTCACCTACTGGATGCCATAGTTAAGAAAGTAGATTTCACATGGGATATTATCCTTTGTGATAATCTTAGTCTATCATCCTCTTTGCATATACCTTCATTCAAATATAACCTACTTTCTGTGAACAAACTTGCTTGTCAATCTCCTACCAAATTTACCTTTTATGTAACCTTTTGTGTTCTGCAGGACCTTGTGATTGATGAGGTTTTAGTAGTTGGAAAGGTAATTGCGGGACTCTATGTTCTTGAAAAATATTCTTTTAATAAAAATAACATTTTGTCTTACACCACACATTTAGATAATAGTATCCATAAGCCAATACATTGTCATAGTGCTGTTGTTGATGGTTTTTGGCACCAAAGATTGGGCCATCCATCCCTTATTGTAATGAAACAGGTGCAAGATTCTTTCAATAATATGAATTTTTTTGAACAACCGTGTGATATATGCAATTTCTCAAAACAAACCAAACTTGCTTTTCATAAGAGCAGTATTAGTATAGTTGCATGTTTTGAAATGTTGCATATGGATCTTTGGGCCTTTATAAGCAAGGGTCAATTAGTGGAGCTCATTACATTTTCACTATAGTAGATAATTTTTCTAGAACAACCTGGACCTATTTACTCAAACACAAAAGTCAGACATCTACCTTCTTAAAAAAATTCCTTAAACATGTTACAAATCATTTTCATGCTATAATCAAAGCCATTTTGACATCTTTCGATACCAACACTTGGATAACTAGTTATTTCTCTTCTTAACCAATCTTCAATGTCAAATATGCATAAGAAAATTTTGATGTCAATGATAGAAATTGGAGAAGACTCGAAACAATTTGAATAGTGTTTGAGATATGTTTCAAACGAAGAGGTGTTAATTGTGGAATAATGGGTAGTATTTTAATGACAACCATTTATTCCACTAAGATGGACAATAACTTGACATGAATTTTAAATATGTCTCCCTCATTATATTTAGCAATTCAGTCTGTTATCCATTTGATTGTGATAAAAAGTGGAGAAATTCAATGAAACACAATGAATCTTAAAAAATTTCCTCCAAAATTAGTTGTAGAAGATGAGTCTGTCACTAGCAACATACATAAGCATATATGCAACTTAGTTACCTAATCAATGAATATTCTAACAACTTATGTTATTATATATAGATGAGTTAAAGGAAAAAAAAGAGTTTATTTACTCAATTTATCCACTTTGCACAAAGTGATTAAGTATTCTTTCAATTTCAATAAGCCTTTCACAAAGTTGAGACTAATTTATGTCTAAAATTGCTTACGCATATTCAAAGGTTGTAGTTGTTAACTCAAGGTTTATTATTAATAATTTTGAGATGACCTTATAATATTTCAAAATTCAAATTGAATTTATTTCCTTGTATAGGTAACGATATATTTTTAAAAAGGAAATAAAATCATATGATAAATGATCCCTTTCTTGCAGAAACCTTCCTTATTAACTTACCTGATTTATTAGAAATAATTCCATAATATCTGGAAGGATCTTACAAATCTCTATTAGCTCTATGATATGATCATTTGTCTTAATATCTAGATATTTGAAGATTTTATCAAATATGGTATTGAAGATTCAAAGTCAATTCAAGATACAAGAGAAGCAACGACTAGTTGAAGAAGACGTCTATTTAAGGCAGAGCCACTACATTTGCAAATGGGGGACATACACCAGACCTTCAAATTGCATCTATAGCATCAATTCTCTTGAAAGTAATATCATTGGCAAATCTTTTGTGCTTTAGAAAGTGAAAACTCTTTTTGAGAGAGATCATTGAAGCTTATATCGAGCAAATCGCATTTTGATCTGTTGAGAGCATGTAAAGATTAGCTAAATAAGGTTATAGAACCTTGAAAATTATGTACTTATGAGGTTGAAGAGGCTCGTCAAATTACTACTTGGGATTTTAGTGAAACACTCAAGTTGGATACTTGGGGACTGGATGTAAGCTTGGGTTATAAGCCGAACTAGTATAAATTGACTGCATCATTCGTCTCTCTCTTTAACATTTAAATTTTCTTTTATATTGTGTGTGAGTTCATTTTAGCAAGAGACTCCTTCACTTTTATAATAGGCTCCTTCTATTTTCAATTTGCAATAGTTTCATTTCAATTTTAGCAAGCTTTTATTGGTTAACAAGCTTCTATAATCTAACAAGCTCCCATCATTTAACTGGCTTCGATTATCTAACAAGCTCCTATTGTTTTAAACTTTGATAGGCCTTTTTCTTTTATCTTTTGCATGCGTTTTCTTTATCAATTGGTATCAGAGCAAGGTTTCACATTTATTGTGTTTTACAACACGTGATAGATTATGACAAACAATTTAAGAAGCCTTGAAGGACAATTTGTTTCAAAGCCTCCTTACTTCAATAGAAACAACTACTTATATTGGAAAGAGAGAATGACAATATATATTCAATCTGTAGATATTGAAGTCTGGCATGCCATCAGATTTGGAGCTACACTTCCAGCTACAGAAAACTTAGAAGTATGGTCTGATGTTGACAGAAGAAATATACAACTAAACGTTAAAGCAAAATATCATTTGATTAGTGCACTATCTCTATAAGAATATGAAAAGATATCCTACTACTTTATAGTAAAAGAAATGTGGGATAAACTTCAAGTCACCTTTGAAGGAACAAATGATGTTGTTGAACCGTCCGAAGAATTCATCTATAATTTCTCCTTGTTTTATGCCAATAGTTTCATATTAATGCATGATGAGCTTGTAATGAAGATTCTAAGGTCACTACCAAAGGAATGGAGACCTAAGGTGGCAGCTCTAGAAACTACAAAGGATCTAGACACTATTTCATTTGATTGGCTACGAGGAAACTTGATAGTCCATGAAATCGAGCTTAGGCAAGATAAATGATCCTCCTACAGAAGATGAATGATATGAAAGCAGCTTGATCAGATAAGGATTTTGAAAGCTTTAAAGAAGAAGAGCCCAAAGAAATCAACAACATCTATCTTATGGTTAAATCAGAAGATAATGAGGTCTATTATTCTGACTCTGATATGGAAGTTGATAAATTGAGAAATGCATATCATGAATTATATGATTAGTACAAAAAGTTGAAAGTGAAGTTTTTTTAAAGAAGTTGAGAAGTCTAAGAGTAATGATGCATCTCTGAAAAGTAAGATAAAATCATTGGAATCTGCGAATGAGAATTTGGTGACCAAGAATATGTCTCTTAAGGTTGATTATAAGCAAAAGGTCTCTAAAAAGGAAGTTCTAGAAGAAAGAGTAGCCAAGTTGGAAAATACTTTGCTTAAGAATGATTATGATACAGTGAGACAATTAGAAGAAAAAGTTGCCACCCTAGAACTTGAGAAAGGGAAATCTATTGTAAAGATCCTATCCTTTGAAAAAGATCTTACGAAGTTTGTTGATGGAAGGAATAACCTTGATGCATTACTTAGTAGTGCTAAATACGTTTTTGATAAGGCTGGAATAAGTTACAATGAAAATAATAATATTAGGCCATACAAGAATTTCTTTTCTAAATCTAGCAATAGATATAGTCAAAACAACAGGAACCTAATATATGGTAGAAATTATAGCAACTCTTATTCATTTGTTATGTGCTTCTACTATGGTAAACATGGTTATATTGGTCATTCTTGTAACTTTAGTAGAATGAGGAAATTATCTCAAATGTATGTTTAGAGACCGAAAGGTCAAGCTACTAACCTAAAAGGGCCTAAAAATTTGGGTACCTAAGATGAGATAATACTTTCTACAGATATGCTTCAAAACGGAGACGAGAGAAAATCAATAGATAGTTGATAGTGGGTGTTAGAGACATATGATAGAATATTTGAAGATTTCTATGGCGAAAATAGTTTCAAATATGGAGATCATCCTGATTACGTAATGAAGTCAACTAAAGCTCTATATAGTCTAAAGCAGGCTCTTCGAGCATGGTATGAGAAGTTAAGTAACTTTTTACTTAAGAATAACTTCAAAAGAGGAAAGCATTAATGCAGGGGGAGAGTTAAGAATTAAGATGAAGATATATTTTTGCCTAGTTTATTCTTACATACTTGTGATATTTTATGGTTGTTTAGTTCTTTTCCCTCTATTTTTTTTATAATGACAAAGGGGGAGAATTAAAGTGACGATATATTTTGCTAAAAGTTGATGATATTTACTTGCCTAATTTGTGAGAAGATGAATCTGCGATATATGTTACTAACTGAATCTATGTAGTTTAAATATGTGATTTGTTAATGATAGGTTCCTTACTAAGAAAGGAAAGGCTCCTTCTAATCAATAAGAACTTATAAAGTCTACAGGTACTTTTTGAAACCCTTCATTATTAGTTGAATTTTAAAAATCTATCTGTCATTTTTTGTCATCATAAAAAAGGGGGAGATTGTTAGCTTAATGTTTATTAGTAATGATTTTGATGATGACCATATAATATTTCAAAAATCAAATTGGATTTATTTCCTTGTATAGGTAACGATAAATTTTTCAAAAGGAAATAAAATCATATGATAAATGCTTCCTTTCTTGCAAAAACCTTCCTTATGAACTTGATTTATTAGAAATGATTCCACAATATTTAGAAGGATCTTACAAATCATAATATGCTCCGTGATATGATCAATTGTCTTAACATATGGATACTGGAAGATTTTTATCAAATATGGTACTGAAGATTCAAAGTCAATTCAAGATATAAGAGAAGCAACTGCTAGTTGAAGAAGATGCCTATTTAAGGAAGAGCTATTGCATTTGCGAATGGGAGACATATGCCAGACCTTCAAAATACATTTATAACATCAATTCTATTGAAATTAATATCATTGTCAAATCTCTTGTACTTTAGAAAGTGAAAACTCTTTATGAGAGAGATCATTGAAACTCATATTGATCAAATCACATTTTCATCTATTGAGAGCTTGTAGAGGCTAGCTAAATAGTACTAGTTTGGAAGGTTGGATAACCTTGAAAAATATGTACTTATGAGCTAGTAAAGGCTAGCTAAATACTACTAGTTTGGAAGGTTAGAGAGTCTTGAAAAATATATACTCCTAAGCTTGAAGAAGCTCTTCAAATGAACTACTTGGGATTTTAGTAAAATACTCAAGTTGGATTCTTAGGGACTGGACGTAGACTTGGGTTATAAGCCAAACCAGTATAAATTAACAGCATCATTCCTCTCTCTTTAACTTTTAAATTTCTGTATTATATTGTGTGTGTGCTCATTTTAGCAAGACACTCCTTCACTTTTATAATAGGCTCCTTATATTTTCAACATGCAACAGGTTCCTTTCAGTTTTAACAAGCTTTTTATCGTTTAATAGGCTCCTATCGTTTAACTGGCTTCTATTGTCTGATAGGTTCCTATTATTTTAACTTTAGCAGGCCCCTGTCTTTTATCTTTTGCGTATGTTTGCTTTACCTGTAATGACCTTGGATAAATAATAGTCTTATAGTTGTTTTCCTCACAAATTGAATGACTTTTATAAACTCTCAAATATTTCTTTGCATTTTTTCTTCAAAAAAAGTATATATGTAGCTTCGTATAAGAACCACTAAGGAAAAAAATTTAGGTTCTTAGTTCACGTTTGTCACCTAACATCAATTGTCATTTCTATTACAATAATTCTCCTGAGTAGAAGTTGTATCTAAATCTTCTTGTAGTTTCTAAATCAACAGTTTAACTACTTTATCCACCTTCCAACTTTCTTTAATCTCATCTAACATTTCATATTTGAAAATGTCATGATGTACAACTCTAAACTCAACACCCTTGATAAAGCATTAGTATCATTGTTGTCAATTAGTTTCTTGTATGTAATATCAAAATTGAAGCTCAAGAACCTAGGAAGCCAACTTTGACAAATAGATGTTGGGATCTTTTGGTCGAGAACAAAACACATTCTAGTTAAAGTAGTGGGATCATTACCTTATTTCCATTACTTGTATCAATAACTTCATCTCATAAATAGATAGATGCAAATACATACTTGAAAGTATCTTCCTCACATACTTTATGGAATGAACTCCTTGCATCAAAGCTGCTCTAATTCCTCCCTTACTGGTATCAAACCCCATTACAATTTCCTTATTAAAAGAAGAAAAAAGCAAAATTGGAGTACTGGATTAAAGTTCTTTCTAAATCATGAAAGGTACATCAGCCTCTTGGTTCCACTCAAATGCAATATGTTTTTAATAATAAGATGAGTGGCTTGTTGATTAAACCATAACTTTAACGAACCTCTTATAATAACTACCCAATTCCAAGAAACTTTTAAGTTGTTTTAGTGTTTCTAGTATAGGTAATTCCTTCATTGCTAGAATCTTCTTAAGTTCAGTAGCTACCCCTTTGATAATGATAACGTGACCTAGGTACTCCATTTTATTAGCTTTAAAGGAATATTTGGAAAGTTGCATAAATAACTTATATTCCCTCAACACTAATAATACTTGTTTAAGATGATGAATATGTTGTTTAAATGATGTTTTATACACCAAAATGTCAAAAAAAGAAAGAAAAACTAATATAAACTTTCATAGGTAGGACTTAAAGATGGAATTCATTAAGATATAGGGTATTATTGGGGTATTTATAAGACCAAAGGATATTACAAGATACTCATAATGACCTTCATAAGTTTCTAAAACTGTTTTATACATATACTCTTCATTTATTCTAATTTGATGATACCCCAACTCACAAACCCAACTTTGAAAAATAACTTGTCATATTTAATTCATCTAATAGCTTTTTAATTAATGATACCAGGACTTTTCCTTTATGGTTCATTTATTAAGAGTTCGATAATCAATACAGAATCTTCATGTATCCTCTTTCCTTGCCTTATCATATCATCTAATAACTCTTGAGTAGCTTCATTTTATGCTTCAATATATCAACACGATCTTAAATTAATGATTTGATTCCCCTCCTTTAATAGATTATGCGATCATAGAACCTAGGTGTTGGTAACCCATTTGACTCCTCAAACGCATCACTATATTTTCTTAACAACTTCTATAGCTTCCTTTTATCAATTTCTACCAAGCCATACTTTGTTAAAGATAATGTGGGACATTGTTTGAGTGTATTGATGCACCCTCTTATAACAATAAAAATTAACAAACCACATCGGTACCTATACATCTTTCTCTCTATAACTATTGTGACTTATTTTATCTTTACCCCTTATGCAGCTATATCACTTTGCCCTTCCACTCAAATAATATTATTCATTTTTATAGTTAACACATAATACCATTCAAGGAAGTCAATCACTATACTTCTAACATCATATCAATGTCTTTAATTTCAATCTTCAAGGCATTTATGACAAACATATGTCCATTTATTCTTTAACAAAAATCCCTACACTTTGAAACTTTATTTGCAATCGTCCACCTACGTAAATTTTTATAGGTTAAATATCTTTCAATTGAAATTTCTTCTTTTTGATTAAACACTTATCCGCCAAATTATGTGTACTACCTTATTAATTAGAATATGTTAGGGACATTAATGCGTTTGGGCCAGCCTATATATATATATAATAAACTTTAAAAAATGATGTCATTTTTGACATTCTAGTTGAGCCACGGGCCAACCCAAACTCAACCTATGGCCTGGTCAAGCCAAACAATTTTGACCTATGGCTCGGTGAACCCAGGCCAAAATTGTCGCCCCAACTTGCTCTTTATTTTTATTTATTGAACTCTAATAAAATTAATATCTACCATAGTTTGAAAAGATATTACACGTTAAATTTCAACTTCCCTATTCATTTGTATGAAAAATGCTTATATTTATTAAGTATTTTACATGACTACTATGCCAAATTACCTTATTTTACTTAGTTTTTGATCCACGATAAGATCCATGACGTCTTAACATAGCCATATCCATCACTCTGAGGAAATATTGAGGTCTATGTTCTAGGCCATGATCATATCCCATATCATGTCTTAGTCAAAATAAAAAATATTTAAGTATGAAAATCTTAATCATCAAGGGATTTTAGTTGACTTTTAAAGAAAATACACACTATAGAAATATTTTTCTCTTTAATGCTAGGGTTAGTTATCGGGAGGTTTCTAGAACCCTCAAGAAGTCAATTCACTACAACAATTTAATAGAATTCGCGACGTTTTTTAGAAAAACGTCACGAAATGTGTAGAGCTTTCGCGTCGTCTGTAAAAACGTCACGAAAAGAAACCATTTTCTGCGACGTCTTTGTAAAACATCGAGGATATGGAAAAAATTTTGCGTCATTTTATAAACAAAGCGTGGCAAAATGGAAACTCCGACAATTTTTTAAAGAAAACGTCACAAAAGGTCTGACACTTGTGAAAACAACTTGCTTTTGTTAAAACCTACCCGACTATCGTCCTTTCCC